>CANYBF011231602.1:0-52638 GCA_948192965.1 Dalechampia spathulata | reverse complement strand
ACATACATGTACAACAAATAATTCTTAATCAACACACAAGTAGATCATTCCAAATACATGTAATTACTATTCCAAGTTAATCATTCTCTCATGATAATACCATATGCACATCACCATAAATACATCATCATAATACCATAGCATTTAATCATCCAAGTATATTCTAAATGGGAAGAGTGGATGTGACAAGAACAAACTGAAGCCAAGTAATAATAAAATTGATCGAGTTTTCTTTCTTATTTTTCATCTACTTCTATTTTGATTTTGAACTCTTATGGTTGTAATTTCTTATTCATTGATGTTTTCTTACTTTATGAAATTTTTATTTGTGGATTAACAATAGTTGTAGAGATTAGATGTTATGTGAACAAATTTATTCTTTTCTATTAGTAATTTGATGTTTCTTCATATTCTTAAGTTATGTTTCTTGTTATTATATTTAATTGTTAGAAAGAACCCTTTTATGTTTAAAAACACCTTAGACTTCATTATTTTTCCATGCCTTTCACTTAGAAGCATTTCATTAGTATAATGCATTCATGCTATATGAAAACCTACATTCATGTTAATATATGCATTTAATATAGTATAGTGTATTTGCCTTATTTTTAATTTTTATATTCATTAAATTTAACTTGTCCATTTTATTTTGCTTTTTCTTTAATGCATAAAACATTTTCATAATCATTTAATATTCTTAACTTGCATTCCCATATTAATATGCCATTAGATTAGTTTAGTTTTAGGCTTTACTTTTACTAGTTTTTAGGACCATTTATACTCCCAATTTGCATTTATTCACTTTTGTCTTATATGCATTAAATTCTCTTAGTTAATTTAGATTACTAGTTTCTAGGTAGTTAGTTATGTTCTTCATTAGTTAATTTAGATTACTAGTTTTTAGGTGCATTAATTCAAACTTTATTTTGACTTTAGATTACTAGTTTAGATTACTAGTTTTTGACTTTAGTTAATTTAGATTACTAGTTTTTAGGTAGTTAGTTATATTCTTCATTAGTTAATTTAGATTACTAGTTTTTAAGTGCATTAATTCATACTTTTTTTTACTTTATTTTGTCATTTAGTACTTTATTATTTATCTTTCATAGATGTATAGGAAGTAATGTTTAACTCATGTTTTAGCATTTATTTTCACCATTTATAGGTTGATAGGACATGCATTATCTTGGGATTGAGGTTTTGAAAACTTGCATTGATTGTTGGGTCAATTTTCTTCAAATTTTAGCTTTTGAACTCATTTTTCACGAGTCAAGCATAAGTCATATGACTCAGTACATGACCTAAAAGTGACTAGCTTGCTTTGGGACTCAAGTTTTCCTTGTAAAAGCTCAATTTCACATCATGCTCGAGTTGAACACGATTCATGTTCACATCCACTCGACTTGTGTATGGCATACATTCAAGTAATAAGGCATAAATTGAAAAGGAGAGTCAATGAAATCATCTAACTTATTACAAAGTGATAAATATATCAAGATGTCTTAAAAATATTTACTTTCTAGTTTATTGTACCCAAGACCAAGCTACCTAATTGGGAACCTTTAGCACAAAAATAAACATTGGCATATTCATGTTTGTTTCATTCTGCATTTCATGCATTTTACTTTCATGCTAAAGTTTATAAATTGAGTACCTAAGTTATGAATTGATTAATCTGGGGCCAACATGAAAAGTCAAATATGGAGGCTTACATACATTTTTTCTTCCTTTATTTTCTCCTTGATACCAAAAGGTGATTCCCTCACCCCAAGGGCCCCCACACCCGAACCCGAACAGTTGTGGAGGGGTAAATCACGGTACTCAGCGGCCTCCTTTATTTTCTCCTTGTATACATGGAACGGTTTCTTACTTCCAAAACATTCTAGGTAGCCTAATCTTTCTTCTTCTTTCTCTCTTCTTAAGATTGTAAACCAGAATCCTCAAGGTGTGGTGATTTAAGAAAGTAAAACATGAATTAAGTTAGTTACTATCCTCTTTTCACTTCTTATGCATGCTTCTTCTCTTTGATTGCTTTTCTTATGATTTATGTGTGTGAAGCCATGGTTGAACGTATGGAGATGTGAGTTTTTGATTTAAATTTATTTATATATATTTAAAATTTTTAAAATTTAATCCAATTTAATATCATAAACAAACCTATTACTACTCTTATCATTATATATATGTTCATACACTTATAAATTATATCAAGATAGAATTATACATATTTTATTTTTATTATCATCAAATTCATAACTAAAATGTCCATAATGGCGGCATATTTAGAGTATAATAATTATTTATAATAGTTAACAACTGATAGATATTTTTATTAGTTGATGATAAATAATTGATAAAATAATATATTTTATAAAATTTTATTAGATATAATTATTAAAATATAAAATGATCATTAAACATATATATATTATTTTAATATCATATATAATTATATATAATTTTTTAATAAATTATATAAATAATGATGAATATTTTTTTCAAAAAAAAACTTATTTAAATATAATTTATCATATAATTTATTAATAATATCATGACATATATTATTAATAGATTCATAAATTTATATAATAATTAGATTAATTCATATAAAAGTTTCTCATTCAACTTTTCCTTTTTTATTTTTTTCTGATTAAATAGATAGATCGTTATATAAGAAAATAAGATTATAATAATTAATGAACGATCAAATCCCAAAAAATTACTATATATAAATTAAATAAATTAATATAATATAATTCAAATTTGATAATTTAAAATCTTTAATAAATTGTTTTCTCTGTGGTTGTATTAATTAACTTTTATATGTCAGATTTTCTTTATTATTTTCAAATAAATTTAATTGAAATAATTTCTGAACATTATAAATAAATAGGTAAAATAATAATAATAAATTATAATTTATATTTTTGGAAATAGCGGAAGCTTTTGGTGGAATATTATTATGTTTTCTCCATACATAATTTCAAATCATTAAATCGATTGAATTTAAAATCGTATTTAATATTTTAATTTGATCAAATCATTATTTTCTAAGATTAATTTAAATATTAAACATTTTGATATTAGTCATGACTAATATATAAAAATTAAGTATTAATTTGAATTAAAATTAATAAACAAGAAAGAGTTTTAAGTTATTCTTAATTTTGAACATCATTTCATATCTCCACAAGCCAATAAAAACATAATAAATAAGAATATTTTTACATAATATTATACTTGAATGTTAATTTTTAAAATTAAGATATAAGATTGCTTGTATTTAGTTATTTTTTAAAATCTAAATGACCCTTAAAACAATAACTTTAATTAAACATATCAAAATTGTTATTTTTCATGACAACAATTTATATATATATATATTTTTTAGTAAAATAAATTCAAATATGATTTATAAAATAAGGATAAATCCGATGGATAATAAGGAGGGAAGGATAGCCTTACTTGTTGGACAATTAATTACTTATAAATACAATTCTCCTGCTCCTTTTGCCAATACTCTTCATTGAAGCTAAAGATCAAGAAGCCAAAGGAAAAGGAAAAGGGATGCAAAATCAAGAAGCAATCATAGTGGGAGCTGGGCCTTCAGGTCTGGCAACTTCTGCATGCCTAAACCTGCATGCAATCCCTCACATCATCCTCGAAAGAGAAGACTGCTTCGCTTCTTTATGGAAGAAATATTCATACGATCGTCTTCATCTTCATCTAAAGAAGCAGTTCTGCGAGTTACCACACATTCCTCTTACCCTTCTTACGTCTCCAAACACTGGTTCCTCCATTACTTAGATTCCTACGTTTCTCATTTCAACATTTCTCCTCTCTACCGGAGATGTGTGGAGCTGGCAACTTATGATCATGAAACCAAGAAATGGGTTGTCAAGGTTAGGAAGATGACCGCCAGTTCTGGTGGTGGTGGGGAAACAGAAATCTACTCTGCCAGGTTTTTGATTGTGGCAAGTGGAGAAGCTAGCGATCCTTTCATCCCAGATGTTGAAGGATTGAAGAGCTTCAATGGTGATGTGATTCATTCTACCCAGTTCAAGAATGGCAAGGCTTACAAGGATAAGAGTGTTTTGGTTGTTGGGTCTGGTAATTCTGGCGTGGAGATTGCTTTAGACCTTGCAAATCATGGAGCTCGAACCTCCATTGTTGTCCGAAGCCCGGTAACTACGCCAAAATGATCATTTTCATAAGAAATCTTTACTTAGATCCCATCTATGTCATTATAGGTGGATCATACCATCATATTAATGCTTCCTTTCAAGTTACTTTTCCAAAAAAATAAATGCTTTTTAATCCTTTTATTTTTATTTATTTATTAAAATTATAGTTTGAAAATGATATTCAAGCAAATTGGTTACATAAATATTTTATATAAAATTAAAAAAATATAAAATAATTTTGAAAGTATTTTTTTTTATCTTAAGTAATATTATAATCTGTGCTCTAACAAAGTCATGAGGTACCATAATAATATGTATTAATTAATTGAAATTGAAGTAATTAATGGAAATGTTGTTTCCAATGATAATTGTTTTCAGATTCATATTCTGTCAAGGAAGATGGCGTTCTTAGCCTTGGCAATGTTGAATTATCTTCCATTAGGCTTGGTTGACTGGGTGCTGGTGCTGCTTAGCAAGGCTGTATATGGGGACTTGACCAAGTATGGAATGGATCGGCCCCGAGAAGGTCCCTTTTTCATGAAAGTTGCTTACGGCAAGCATCCTGTCATCGACGTTGGTACCTTCAACAAGATCAAGTCCGGAGAAATTCAGGTAACCCGCTTTCTTTTTCTTGTTTTTTTTTTTTTTTTTTCCGGTAAGATCATCTGAAGAATCCCATTTTCAATATCTCCTTGCTTCACAGATCTTGCCAGCAGTGGAAAGCATAAGAGGCAATGAGGTAACGTTTAAGGAAGGCAAACCACAGGCATTTGACACCATCATATCCTGTACTGGCTTCAAAAGATCAACGAATAAATGGCTTCAGGTACAGTTTTTCAAGAACAAAAGAAAGAAATGCTGATGTAATGAACATGAACAGGATGTGAATTTATACATTTTAAATGGAAACAGGGTGATGATTGCCTGCTGAATGAAGATGGAATGCCAAAGAGAAGCTACCCAAATCACTGGAAGGGGAAGAATGGCTTGTACTGTGTTGGGCTGGCAAGGAGAGGGATATATGGTGCTAGTTCTGATGCACAGAGTATTGCTAATGATATCAACTCGATTCTCCGGTTGTTGAACGATCTGTAGGCTTATGGGTCGGCTTTTCGCTTTGGGTTCTTCGTTATAAGAAGGAACTCATAGAATTCAACTTAATTTAGGCTTAGAGATTTCGAAAAATCAAATAATTCCTGAAAGGGATGATGAGAGAATGGAGGTTAATAGTGGCATCTTTCATGTTCTGCAGTTAACATAAAATTTGTTGGGTGGATAAAGCAACTCGATTTGGGTATTATGGGTATTCTTTCGATGTATCTTATTTCATTTTCAAGACTCCGATCTATACCAATTTTATCGATATGTAATTGGTGTAAGATGCGTTTATATTTTTATGCGATACAGAATGCTATCTCATAATATTCTTTGTTTATTATGAAGTCAACAAGAAGATCAATTTTGTTGTCCATTATGGCAAGTTTATACATCGAATAATTTAAGGCCAATTGCACGCCTTAACTGTACACAATAATGTTCTGCTTGATCTCAACAACACAAATGAAGGTGAAAATCATGTTCAGGAAAACCTATCCCAGCCAAAATTAGAATTAGAAAAAGAAAAGAATGAAAAGAACAGAGAGAAGAATGCATGCAAGGGCCCTGAAAGATGGGCAGAGACCATGGCGTCCCACGAAGTTGCTGGTTGTCGCCAAACTTGCTGATTACGATGGGCCCTGTAATAAAATTCAGAGATCTCAAAACTACGTGATTATGCCCAGATGATTCCATCGTTGCAAATTTCTAGATTGGAAACTGGGCTGTCACCAAGTGAATCGTGTTCTACTACTTGGTCTCCCTGTGAATCCACATATGGCTCAAGCAGATCAGGGGATCGTTCAGATGGAATCCCGTAATCTCTCAGGATACAGGATGATGCAGCAGTAGAGGGTTCCCTCTCCAACACGGCAAGATAATTGTCTTCGAACTCGAAAACCAAATATTTATCCTTGCAAGCTGATCATCACATGGAAGGTTGATAACAAGAATATGGAGATAAGAAAGAAAGCAGAGAAATATGAGAAGGATAATGCATCACTTACAATCGACAAGATGGGCTAGATGATGGATATTTTTTATTTGGGTTCCGTTGAACTTCAATACCTGAAATTGCAAGGTCCTTCAATAAGTATTGCACGTAAATTGGAAGACGATGGAGAAAAGTGATTAGATAACTTGCCTGCTGATTGCTCATGTCCTCGTATCCAATGTTGACTTCATTTGCTAGTACCTAAGAAAACATGAATTTAAAACAAACAAGTAAATAAAGAGGTAAATGAAAAAGAAATGTTCACAAATTAGGATGAAGTAAATATTAATGGAGGACCATCAGCTTATGCAACAAGATTATGATTGTCATAGACGCATTTGTGGTAATAAATTATAGGAGAAAATAATTATTTGATAAACTCGAGCAAGATTTCTATCAAACTCTAATATTGAGACCATCTTCCCTGACGAGTCCTAAGGTGAGCACACTCTATAATGAGTTCTATTTATAATTCATTATAGGTGGCAAGGCCAAGGTCTCGGCCTTTGAAGATTTCTTTATAAACAGACCCGTGACATGATCCTAGAGGTACATAAACAATGATCTGTTTAAAGAATTAATCGTTAACCACAGCCCTTATTGCAGCAGGAACTAAATGAAGAACAATATAAATGCATAAAGCTTACCTGTGATAGGATAACAATTTGTTCGCTTTTGAACCTTGCCAAAGAGTACCGTGCTTTTGCTAGTAGTTTCAACTGAGCACATTATAAAATAAATTCATCTGAAAATCAATTACAAAAAGAGAGCATTTTGAATTTAACAACTTGAAACTGTATTACAATCGGTTACCCCAATAGTGTCTTCACATTCCTCACTGTATTTGCAAGGGAAGGAGATTGAAAGAAAAAGAAAGAAACATCACTAACAGCATATTGTAATACGACTCCCACATACAGAAGATTCATGGAATTCCTTTGAAAAAGAAAAAAGAAAAAAAAGGAAGCAGCGTGTACTCTATCAGCGGTTCTGAGAGGGGGGTGAATACCAAACCCGAAATTATTAAATAAGAAGGCTGACCTCCCTCAATATGGTATGGAACCTTCAACAGAATACATAAAGATTGAAATTTAGCAAACATTTCAGAATAAAAATTTGAGCAGACAGATAAGCTGCTAATCGCCATACCAAGTGCACTCTTGGATTTAAAACTACTTTAACCTTCATGAACGAGCCTGCTCTAATGATACCAAGTTCCACCACCTCACCAGCAAATCTGCATGAAAACATCCTCACATAGATGAGATACATTCTCAAGAAACAATAGTTCGCATTAGCAAATTCTTGAAGAAAGGTTTACACAAATGATGTGAAAGATGGAATGCTCTACAATATTCTACAACAATAAATCTTTAAAGCCTAGATGAAAAAAATGATCAATTAAGTTGGGGTTTTGCAAGCTCAAATGGTGACCATACATTCCACATGAATAATTATGTTTAAGGTAAAAAGATTGACAGGTTGATGCTTGTATTAAGCAGAGATGTAAGAGAAGTAAGGCAGCATTTTGGACTAACTTTGATTCAGAATAAGACATTACTTTTGGCTAATGAGATAACGAAAAGCTATGCGTTCATTTGATCGGAAAGGCACTGTTCCTTCACATCCAACATGAACACCATCAAAGCTCACGATCACATCCCCCTGGAAAGAAAGAGCATCAAATTTCTGAATCGAAGTTCAAGGAAGTACAAGAAATGTGTAGAAAATCCATTCACCTAAACAGCAACTGCAAAGCAAGGACTACATATTGTCCGACAATCTAACTGATTTTTCAGAATAAACAGATCAAATAATAATGTTTTGGAAAATTCTTGTAGCCAGCACAAAGGAAAATAAATTTCAGAAGAAACACTGCATCCAATATGGCCGAAACCTCATGCAAAATTCAATTATTTCATTTGGAAGTAATTTGAATCTCTGATCATCCAGATGCGGAGCCTTTGAATGTAGGAATATCAATATAAAACTTTTTTCATTTATAGCTATAACAATAGTTCGTGAAAACCACACGCAGACCCTTCTATTGTTCAATTATAGTCATAGAAAGGCATCCTAGGTTGAAAATTTAAGGAAACACTACAACAATAGTTTGTGATGTCTCTTTTTGTGTTAGTTGGTGCAGCCAAACACGCACAGATCTAGTAAAGCAAGTGAAAGAATATAATGACCCATTTACCTCCTTTAAGACATTATTTGCATCAGAGGTTGGTTCAATTCGGCGTACCAGTACACCCTACACCATGCAAGAACATCATCGCTTAGCACATGTCATCAAGTGATAATGATTCTTTTATATGCATTATCAGTGTACATGGGATTGAATGGAGAAGGAAAAGTAAGATCAATCAAACAAAACAGGCAAGTAGAATTTCAGACAGATATAAGCTTCGTCTGATACATGAAGAAAATAAGAAAAAAGGTAATTTTTGAATCAATTTCTCATGTTGCACAAGCATTCAGCTTCCCCTTTATTTTTATCATTGTATCTGATTGGCATGAGTATCGACAACAGGTGTGACAATTGAACTATCCGCCCATTGCCATTCACCTTCAAATTCACTATGCCTTGAGATGTATGAGTTTATCAATATTCCATTAACAACAAAGGCCTATGCTCGCATATCACACAACAAACAACCGATCTTTCCTCAACATGAGATTGACCTCCATAGTAATAGAAATCATGTAATTTGTAGGCTTCTTTGCATCCTCTCTCATGCTAAAAATATGTAAAATAACCTGAGGCGTGGACATAAATGACAATGATTCCATAAAATACATGACAAATAAAATGAGGATCATGTATAACACGAAAAAAGTAAATTGTACAGCAGATCAATACAACAAGTTTGAAAATGCAATGCACACCTCATTAGATTCTACTTTTAGGCATGCACGTAATGCTGGATTCTCCAGCTTCTGCAACAAAACACCGAGGCACGGGAAGCCTGGAAGATGAAACAGAGTACAAACAGGATTAGTATAAGTTTGTTGCTTTCCATTTTGGTTCATGATCATTTAATTGACTCCAAATTATTTGGGATTTAAAATTATGGTTTCATGAAGAAGGAAGACTATGGATTAATCCCATATTATTTAGCATTATAAAGCTTCAAGGTAGGTTGCATCATGGTCAAAACCAGGGAATGACATTAAGTGAGTTAAAAAAAAAACAGCAAGAACAACCAGAAAGCAATAGGGAGTCATCAAAGTTCCAGAGATGTTAAGAAACCATCAATATCTTTAAAGTAGTAACTGTTGATATTCAGTACTTATTTGGATAAAATAAATTTGTCGAAGTTATTTCTACACAAAAGGGTAAGACACATCATCTCTGTAGCAAGAGAAATGATGCAAAAGTTCATGCCATTCTGAAACCAGCCTTTATAGATACATACACCAAACACAGAGAGACTTTACAGATCGTATAAAAGAGAGTATACAACTCAGATATTGAAGAAATCCAATCAAACAAATGATGGCGAAAATACTGCTATCATATCTAGGACACCTAACAAGCATTTATATCTCTGAAATTGGTCAAAATTGGAACAAGAACATTCTAAAGATATTAAGCTAAGCAAGCATCCCATAACTTGTCAACATTCAATTCTAAGATAGAGATTAAAGATATGAACATTCACCATTAGAAAATAGATAAACACAAAAAATAAGATGTCTTACCGGTGTATTTCTGGTTTCTCTCATAGTCATTAAGAAAATGAGACACTACGGTTGTCGGAATCACATATCCAATATTCTCCGCTTCTTCAGATCTGTAAACCTAGAGGAAGTGACTCATGAAAACACAACTAAAAGAAAATGAAAGTAAATAATTAACAAATCTTGCAAGTGCTAGAAAAGGCAGGGCAGAAAAGTTCATAATTGAGTGAAGTACAAAGATTTCTACCAAAAAATATGATGCAATTTAAACCAGGATTATGACATGACTGTTCAGATCAGGCAACAGTTATAAACAATATCAAATCAGATCAACAGTAACAAGTGAAAGAATGTACCTGAAATGCCACTCCAATGCACTCCCCCATTTCATTGAATGCAGGACCACCACTATTACCTAAAATCTAGCAGGTATAAGCAGTGGCAATCACAAAGATATGAAATTGCACCTCAATAAACGAGAGAAGAGAGAGAAAGAGAGTAGTCACAATGAGATAGGCAAATAAAAGCAAATCAAAAGCAATATACTTGCTCTATTTTAAATAAGTACCAGAAATTGAGTACAGTATTTGATAAAAAAAAAGAGAGAAATTGAGTACAGTATCAACTAACCAGGATTTATTGCTGCATCAATTTGAATGCCCAACAAGTCAGATGATCCGTGAGCATATGATGTAACCTGAAGTGGTAAAACATGGAACAATGCATTTATTCAAATGTACAACTTGAAGACATTGCTAAAGAACAAAAAAACAACTAGTGTGTGTAGAAAATGTAATAACAGCCATAAATTTCACTGACCTCTATACGTGATACAACTCCCTTAGTCACTGAAATGGTGTCTCCTCCAAGGGGATATCCCACAACAGTTACTGCATCCTGCTTACATGCAAAGAAGCATATAAATATAATTTGAAAAGATTACCCAAAGCTATTCATGTAGTGCACAACTTCAAAGCACATCTCTAAAATATAATGATTTTGTACTGCTTTAAATGACTGTATCCATTACAGCAGAAGAAAGGAGGCGATCTGATAAATCTCAAAACAAGCAGTTTTAAATTATGTCAGATTTTTTGTATTGGTTTCAGTAGATATGAAAATAAATAAAAGATTCAAATAATTGAATTGTTCACCTTTACAACTTGAAAAACAATGTAATCTATGTTAACTGAGACTCTGAACATTTAAGTGTGACAATTTTGAACTGTTTCAAATGTGCAGAAAAAACGCAAAAATGATAGTAGAAAATGTGATAGGAGTGTGAAACTAAATCATAGCAACAAATACTGAAACCTGAAGACGGGGCAAGTGTCCCAATTGGAGTGGTTCAGCTCCCTCCCAGAACTCTTTATCCTTTACTGAAAGTAATGCTATATCACAATCAACACCTCTGGCTAATACCTGCATATTTAGTCACTGAGGGGAAATTAAATTTCAAGCTCCTACCAATATCCAATAGGAATAAACTTCTCAAACGAAGGAAGCTTGAGCAAGCACTAAGCAGTTGTCATAATTCATGGTTAAGTAAATTTGAATCTTCCGTCAGGTTCAACGGGGAAAAAGATACACATGGACAACTCCTAGATATCAACGATTCAAAAGAAGACGTGAAATTTTGGTCCCTTCAAACACCAGAAAGCATCCCAATCAATATATTCTGAACAGGACATTCAGTTACAGAAAAAATATGAACAATCTATCCACCCGCACAGATCCCTTAACTTTTAATGAAAGAGAAACTACCTTAGCCACGTATTTAGTATCGTCTCCTCTTCTCTTCACTTTGACCTGCATGTATAAAGAACAGGAATGGAAAATCGTATTACAAGCCCAACAAACACTGATAACTGGCATGAGGGCTTGACCAAAGAAGGACTCTAAGCTGAAAGCAGCTAAGCATTGCACCTCTCTTTTTATGAATAGGCATGAAGTCAATCAATAAGCTGCGTCTACTACATACATCAAATTAAAGAGCTTCACTAGAATAACTTACTTGCGTATGATGTTCAACACAATGCGCATTTGTCAAAAGCTTTCCATCCCCGATCATGAATGCACTATACAAGACAAATAGAAACATACTAATACAGTTGAACCATTGGAAAACTAAGAAACGAAACTACCAATGTTATATATATATTTAGAACAAAAAACGAAAGAAATTCACCTTCCAGTGCTTGTGAATTGCCTTTGTTTTTGCCAAGGAAGGGAATAATCGGGTGCAGTATGGGTGCAGTAAACCTATTTTAAGAACAGCAGCAACATGTTTTACTATCAAAGAGCAATCAAATACAGAAGAAATTAATTACTAATATTTACCTTGACCACAGCATTTAGAAAATCCATATCCCGAAGATTCCCTGATTCAATCTGAACACAATAACCAACAGTAAATAAAAATAAACACAGTTAGCAAAAACAAGCAAACTAGTTTCCTTGAAAGCAATTGAGGAATGATGGCTCCACCTGATTCTTCTCTTCGTTGGAATCGAACCGAAACTCTTTTCTATCTTTTCTTTGCATTCCAAATGACTTATAAGCCGTCGACTGAGATTTCCCTCCCTCAACTCCACTTCTATTTCCGTTGGACCTCTCATCTTTTAACTTGCCGCTTTCCTTCTAAAATCGAATCAAAAAGAAAACAACGATGGACGGTCACACGATTTTCAAACCAAAACTATAAATAAAAGGGAGCAGCAAGTGTTTTCCTAAGCTTATTTAGTTACATTTCTGTTCTTGGACTTATCAATAGAAGACGAGGAACGTCCGTCGCAACTGCTAGCTTTACAAGAAGGAGAAGGAGAAGGAGAAGTGACGGAGGTAATGGATCCACGGCGAGAGGTGGCGAGATGGCGGTGGGAGGTAACGTAAGAACGGAATTTGACGGTGGAGGTTAGAGCTGAAAAACAGCAAGTAGCGGCAGATATTGCCATTGCAGTGTACAGTTTCAGTTGAGCTCCAAGTTACGCACTTCTCTTCTGCTGGTTAATTGTTTCTTTTCTTATCCTCTGCTAACAGAAACAGAACCGGATTAGGTTACGGATTTTGGCGCGGGGGTGTTCTTGTGGGCTGGATTAAGTTTCAACTGTTGGGCTCCCCGAGGCCATAAAGCTTTGGGTAATTAACTAAATCTGATATTTTGTAATTTTTTATTCATTAAATAAAATATTATATTTAATTAAATCAATTTTAATATTTCAATTTTATCATCAAATAAGATATATTTGATCAATATACATATTATTAGATAAAAATGTATTATATATTATACAATAACTATGTATTTATTAAAATATTCCACATGATGCAGGTACTAGGATAATAAAATTACCAAAATAAACTAATAAAAATATAATATAATTTTTATTTTACAATAATTTTATATAATTTTTTATAAAAATAATGGATTTTTAAGTTATACATGATTAAATCTTATATAAAATTTATTTAAATAATTTATAAAAATGTTTTATTTTTTTATTTTTTTACATTTTGGAAATTTTAAATGAATAAACTAATTTGTAAATCAATTTAACAGTTAACTTAATGGTGAAATAAAATGATTAATTTTTAGTGAATATAATCTATAAATGATATCTTAACATGAAAATTCATTAGATCTATGGATTTTATGATTTGAATTCTCTGAATTTTCAAGGTTTTTTATTTATTCATGAGATTGTAAATTATTTAATTGTATTATAAAGATATCTTTCAAATTAATGTGTTATAACCAAATAATAGAAATAGAATTCCATTAATTTTAAAATTTGAGAAGTCCATAAAATATATGAATTTCATGGATCCATGAAGACTCCCTCGAACCAAACGGTCACTAAAATTGACGTCGCCTTTTCTGGTGCCATGCCATGCAATTCCGAAGGTGGTATCCATTCATGGGCAAGCAACTTGCCTTGGGAGAATTGTGATCGACGAGCAATCAAATATGTCATGATCCAAGATTTGCCTAGAAAAGTTTGTGAATCAATCTTTTGTATTGGGTGAGAGTAGCTCAAGAACATCCTCTCAGATAACCAATGGTGAGAAATATAATCTTTTAATTTTATTAGTTTTATTCTTGTATAATAACAATAATACTTATGATCCTGTGCTTGCAAAATTTTGACAGTAACGGGAAAATAAAAAATGAATTGACAAAAAGAAGGGGAACCCAGTAACGATTTATAACTTAAAGATCATTTACCAGCTTCGATTAGCGGGAAACTGGAAGAAGCGAGGTTGAATCCACAGCCCTTTAACATGATGATGACGCTGCCGCCGCCTACGTTTGTCTTCCAGAGGAGGAGAAGCCATAACAGTCTGCTTAAAGATGCAAGTAACCTTGCCAAATACACTATGCTCAACTTCAGCTCCACATAGTGAAAGCGATAATTCATTTCCTTTTACCGTATTTATCTGTTTATCCATTCCACTTGCTTTAATATAGTCTGTCCAGAAACCAAATGGCAGCCTTTTCGAGCTCCCAGGGACCTTCATTGATTTCTCAGTAACTGGGTATGACAGTCCTTTGATGAACTCTTGTCTACTGATACAAAATTTTGCTCGATTGTTCTTCCCGTCAAGGTAGTACATGGTCCCAAAACCATCACTATTATCATAAGTGGCGGACTTTATTTTCCTTAATTGATCTTCGGGACAATGATATGCTAGATTAGTCCATGAATTTTCTCCTCTTGAAATCATGTTTATTTCCATGTGGATTTGTCCTTCCTGTTGATGACAATGACAGTACAATCTTCATCGGCAGGTAGAGATGTGAAGGAACAGATTTGATCCGAGAGTATCTGATGGGGAAATTCTGGGAGTTGAATTTTCGCGCCGGAGAAGGAACAGAGGAAAAACATGCGTCCTTTATTGAATAGCAGAAGCCATCCTTGTTTTGATGCAATGCAAGTTGATCCATTCGTTTCTGCAATATCAAGATTGTATCTTTTCCCCGATTGAATGTGATATTGACATTTTGAGTTTTCACCGTAGAGAATAAACCATGGCGCATTCTCTGATTCAGTTTGTGCAGTCGCCATGGAATTGGAAGCAGCAAGACGCCAATCCTTGCAAACCCTGCGGAAACGAAGAAGATCGATTTTGCCTAGTAATCCAGCAATTGATGATAACAGTAAGATCAGACCACGATCTTGCTTCCGCTTTGCTAGTACGAACAGAATTTGTAGCAATAGGTTGGCTCAGGTTTTGAAATCTGGTGGAATCATTAAAAATAAAAAAGAACGGAACATAAACTTATAACCAGTGCATCACACAAAATCAACTATACTATTTTGAATTTTCCAAATAATTCACATCACAGTTTCTCTAACGAATTCATAATAATTTGATTAATCTTCACAAAAGATCAAACAGGCAATATATGATGCATTACTGATAGCGTAGAACACAATAATCATATAAGATGATGACTATGGATGCGCTAAAACCCTAATAAAGACAACAAATAATAGGAAAATCTAAACACTGAATCACTATACTAAAATCAAAAATTTCACTCGAATCAACGAAAACTCAGTCTAGAATTTGAGACACTCGCATTAACGATAAATGTATCCTTTTTCTCCTATAATTACAGACGCGCTCACTTATCATCAAGAAAAAATCTTGAATCCAAACCTTGTCATGATGTTTGCAGTTGGCAACCGATGGTGATGGATCGATGAAAGTGTACAGCGAACGTGACGAGCACTCGATCAGAATATGCATAGGATCATATGATATGTACGATCGGGGAGAGCGATTCTTCTAATCCAAAACGAATATTAGGACTGTTTTACCAAAATTTCTCTACAGATAAGTGCGGGAGATATTTATAGGGATGGGATGCCTTAATTTAATGAAATTATGCTATTTTAATATTTATCTTTTCGAGGTAAATATAATTCAAATTTTAAAAGATTTAATTTCGTTTATTCAATTAAATGGTTAAAATAAAAAATAAATATTTCCCTTTTACCATTATGGTTTTAATTAATAAGCTAATTAATACTATAAAAAAGGTTAAATTTATTAGTAGAATCATGAAAACGTAAAAAAACATAAGGGGCATTCCGAGAATTGAACTCGGGACCTCTCGCACCCTAAGCGAGAATCATGCCACTAGACCAAATGCCCACGAGGAGTTTTCCTTCTCCAGATTTTATTTAGTGGTTCCTATTTCTAAGGATGCTCCTGACAGGATGATACAGCTGGGCGTGTGTAAATCGAAATTTAAATTTGATTAATAAATGAATATAGCTTAAGTTAGATAATATTTGATTTATTTAATTTCATGAGTCGACTTAATAAAAAGCTCGTGAGCTATTTCATTAATTTATGTAGAAAACTTAAATTTTAGATATATAATCTGTAAATTTATAATCATATGTTTTATTTTTTAAATAAAAAAATAAAAAATTTATATTAAAATTTATATTTATTAGAGTTAAACTCAATTAAGCTCGTGATATATCAATAATTTTAAAAAGATTTAATTATAAATGAGTTAAACTTAAGCTATATAAAAGTGAATTCGATTCGGGTAGACTCATTTAGCCGTTAGGATACAGCTAGCATCCTCGCCCACACCCATCAGACCTAAAGCTTTTTGGATAACCAGAATATCAGCTTGAGTTCTAAAAATATAGGATTTTGAGTTTGTTATTTGATGTGTTTATATAAAAATTTTAATCTTTTTTATTCCGTTAAAATAATATAATTATCTATTTATTATTAATTCTTATAAAATTAAAAATATATCATCAATCTACAAAAATATTACAAAATAATTGAAAGATGATTTGAAACTGTGGATCAATATTTAGCTTTTTTTTCAATTACGTTTTTTTTATTTTCTTTTTTTTTTTGCATGATAGTTACTCCTAATGCAAGATCTTACTCCAAAGATTTCTGCTACCAACCCTCTTTGTCGGATTGTCTTCTTTTCTCTGTCCCCTTCAGATTGACTTGGATCTGCTCAGTAGGAAATAAATCTTTTATTTCTAATATTTATATTAATTGATCCGATCTTATTCGGATTTACATAATTACATTTCTAATACTTATGTAATCGATGATATTACACGTAAAATTTCCAACAGTTACACCACTAAGACAAATCATAGATCCCAACATGTAAGAAATGAATTTAACAACTATTAAATGAGAATGCCCTTTGCCATAATTACCTATCTAGCTTGTATTTAAGTATGGAATGTGAGATAATGTATAATAATCTTAACGAGAGGAACTATTGAGATGACTATGGACAAAATTGCAAATATCACCTCACCTCATCGTACCGCACTGCCACATGCATGACCCATGTACGTTGGAACCCCTCTATTCTCATACAGTTGCATGCCATTTTATTTATTGTCATTGTGTAAAGAGTTCAACATGTAATGTCTACATGCAAGGTGGTTGAATTCCTTAGACAACAACTAGAGAAAATTCGATCCAATTTGCCAATGCATGATCCCAATATCTATTGCATTGCATTCGTTTTTTTACTTTTTTTTATACGTCAATAATATCACTATCTTTAATAAAAAATATTGATTATAATTAAATTATAGTTATGTACAAAAGAAAGTGAAATCAATATTATAAAGGGAGAATTTGAGATTGACTACCATAATTCAAATTAATAAATCAAGAATATATCATATCTAATATATAAATAAATAAATAAATAACAAAAAATTAACATAAATAAATAAATAATATAAGTAATTTTAAATTTTTTATCTTAAAATTTTAATTTTTTTAAAAAATTTAATTTATAAAATTTTAATTATATTATATTATCTATTTCCTTACAAAATTAAATTTACTACCAATAAAATTATTATTTTAAAGATGTAGGGGATTGTTTAGATATTTAAATTGCCTCTTCTGCCGTACGGACCTTCAGTCCAAGAAATTTCATGCAACAAAAAAGCCGATTTCCAAGGGACTAAAGTGAAAACAATTTTAAATAAATGGACAAAAATATAATTTATTTTTATTCCTTTCCAATTTATTTTCCAAATAAAGGGGACTAGGAGCTTTCATATTTGTTCCTTTTTCATAGACTTATAATTTTTATTTATTTATTTATTTTTGAAAAGCAGCGTTTCAATTTGTCTTTTCGAAGAAACGTTGACTTTCTTTCTGTAAATGCAGCTTTTGTTGACTCTCACTTCTCCACCTTCTTATCCTTAAGCATTTGACCTTATGTTCAATATCTAAAAAATTTAAAAATATTTATAAAATTATCGGATAATTTAAAATTGAAAAATTCATAATCTAGATCAAGTACCTTGAAATTAATTTAATATAAATATCAATAAAAAATATTTATAATTTATAATTTTTTTAAAAATAACAATTTTATTATAAAAGTTATTTTAAATCTTTATCGAATTTCATTAAAGTTAAAAAATTATTATTTTTAGAATTACTTTTTAAAATCTATAATTTATATAATAATTTTTAAAATATGGTATTTCGTAACTTTTATTTATTACCATTTTTTAAATTTTATATGATAATTTTTAGTCATTGAAATTATTTTTATTTTATTGAAATTATGTATTTAATTGTATTTATAAGATTGTTTGTCAATATTTTAACAAAGAAAAATATTTTTTTATCAAGTTATAAATTTTAAATACTTTACTGTTTAATCATATTGAAATAAATTAATGCTAGCAATTGATATTAATTTAAATTAAAATACTAAAAAAATTCAAATAACTAAATTAAAGATTTCTTATTTTTAACAATAAGTTGACTATACAATGTAAAAGCAATGAAATTAAAGTTAAATAGGTTATTAGTACTTATCATTACCTAACTTTAGAGCTACATCGCAAATTATCCCCTAATACTAATATTTTTTTTATTTATTATTTTATTTAAAATCTATTTAAATTGAATCAAAATAATAAAATATAAATTTAATAATTATAATTTCAAAAATTCAAAAATAGGAAATTTAAAATTTAAAATTTGATTCAAAATTTCATAAATTATTTCACGAGTTCAATATTGAAGATTTACAAATTAGAATAAATTTATAGGGATATTGATAAATAATAATATTAAAAATCTATTTAAATTGATATAAAATTATATGGGATAGATGATTTCAGGGGGGGATTTACTAGAGACAACAAGGGAGAACAATCTTTCAGCGTAAGATTTGGTAATAGCAAATTTAGTACTGCCTCCTTTTTTACTTGTCCTTTTCTCATCACGAAACAAAAACAATGGCCCTTCTCCAGGGTAGGGACAGCCATTCCAAAGAAGAGAGCTTGCCATGCAAAGCCTACTCCACTCCATGTAAGGGGTATTTACGTCTTTTCATCCTAATAATTTCCCAATGTGAAACCTCACATTTCTCCAAGTACGCCCACATCCCACACTGTAAACAAAAACAGCTGTAAGGACACGCCTGTAATTACGGCGAAGATCGAGCCCTTTTATATTTCTTTTAATCATAATATATCGATTGAAGATCCAACTTTGCCATCCAGAAATTCCCCAATTTCCCAGCGACGACTCCTTGGAGAAGAAGACGGAGAAGGTAACAATTCCACGCGCCAAAAAAAAAAAAAAGAAAAAGGAAAAAACCAGAAAAAAAGAGTTATTGTATCTGTGTGCGCGGTGTTGCAGATTGAGAGGCATTAATGGCGGAGGATAAAAAGGAAAAGAAATCGAACGAAGAGAGCGTGAAGTTGTTTGTAGGTCAAGTACCGAAGCACATGACGGAAACTCAACTTCTCGCAATGTTTAAAGAGTTTGCTTTGATCGACGAGGTCAACATCATCAAAGACAAAACAACTCGAGCATCCAGAGGTGTCTGTTTTTTTTTTTTAAAAATTAATTTACATTTTTTCGTCATCTTTTATGTTCTTTTCACATTTCAATCAATGAATCTGCATTTTCTCTTGGAGTTGGCATGATTTGTTTGCTTTTACTAGAATACTTGTTCTGTTTTTAACCCTAATTTCGTGTTTTACAGGTTGTTGTTTTGTAATTTGTCCATCTAGGGAAGAAGCAGATAAGGCGGTCAATGCTTGCCACAACAAGAAGACGTTGCCCGGGGTTAGTGTTTCGTGTTTGTATCACTCGCTTTTGCCTCTGTTTATATTGAAAATTGTGGATATTTGTGTTTGTTGTTAGGCATTTGTTTTAGCATTTTAGCCATTTGTTTTTTCTTTACTGTCAAGTTACTGATATCTGCATGTAATCAAGAAAAAATGTGTCTCTAGAAATGTATGTTTATGGCAACTGTTTTTTACTGTATTTAGTAGTAAAAGGAGAGAGAATAGCTTGGGCGAATTGAATTATATCTGCATTGTTTGGTAGGTGACTTTAAGAGTTATTAATTTATCTGATCAACGCGTTGTGTTACTGTTAAGTTGGTTAGTGTAAAAATTTGTGCGCGATCTGTTTCTGCTCTCCTGTCATTTTGTGTAAGGTACTTAAATAAATTGCTAACTGCTTGGAAAGTTTTAAAACCAGTTAACATTTTAATTGGATGATTTCAGAACATTATATTGTGTGGTAGTAATGTACATTAAGATAATCAGCTCAATTTAACTAGGCATCTATCCCAAGTTATTTTAGGGTAGCTATAGCCTATATGAATTACACTATTAAAGATTATTTTTACTGGATTTGAGGGTTCTTTCAAAACTTTTTTGTTTATTGGGGAGTTCTGTATGAAAGTGGCGAAGACAACTGCTTGGAGGGAATAGTGTTAAAGTATATGTATATAAAGAGAGTAGTTTATGTAATTATTTGCTGAAACCAAAAGTTAGATTGCACTAATCTATTTTAATGAAGCATATGGTTAAGGAACATTATGATGTAAGAAAAAAAACCTAGTGAGCATCCAAGTTGTGATGAAGTTGTATTTTTTTTCCAATGGTTTAGATTTGGTCAACATGCTAAAGATCTAGGTGGCAGATTGTCCAGGTACCAATTATCTCATCTCTTTCATCAACAGGAGAAAAGCTTAAAATATAGGCCTATTATTTATTTTTTTGGTACAAGCAAAATTAAGGTCCAACGCAAATAGAAACCAACCTGGGCATTTGGTTGTCATATGAACAAGCCAAGCTTGCAAGTGTGTCTGGCACAACGTTTCCTTCCCCATATATGTGCCTTACCTCAGTTGTCCGGCACTTATAAAGCATTAAATTCCAGGCATCTGAGCTATCTGTTCTAATAGTACTAAGCAAGATTGCTATCTCTTTTGTCAAGTTGGAGTGTTGCAAGAACCTGATTCCATGCCATCATCAGATTGGCATATCTTTCTAGAGCCTCTCTTTCACAACTGAACATCATCCAGTATGGTGGATGAATTCTCTATGTTTAGGTGCTAACATTGTGGCTTAAAATGCCTCCTGCCAATGCCCAAGATTACGTGAAGTTATTGTCAGTGTAACCTTAATTCCTCTGGATGACATGTCCAGTCCACGGGAGAAACGTTTTCTCTTCATTGCAGGTTAATATCTGGCCATCTCCCTGGAATGATAAGGTTGAGCAAAATTCTTTGCTCTGAGCGATGATAAGACTTAAACCAAGCACCCCAGAATGACCTGGAAGATACAACAAACTTTAACCTGTCTTTATTATCTATTTCAAGGAGTTTATAGTTAGAAGCTAACTTCACTATAACTTCCTATTATCTTATCTGCACCTTTGTCAAAAATCACAATCAGGTCTGTCTCCTTGTTGGGAGGCTTGATGAAGAAGGAAGGCTACTATTGATTTGCAGAAGTCATGACTAGGTAGATGTGCTTTGATGCAACGTTGTATTTTGATTGCCTATGGACTGCAATGAATTTTCAGCTTGCCATGAGTCTTCTTATGTTCAATTGATTGCAGTTATCACTCAGGGATTAATTCTCAATGCAATTTTTGTTTTCTCTAATTGGTTTATTCAGTCTCGTAAATATTTACCTGGATAGTAACTTATTGTACTCCCTAACTAAAATGCACTGTATTCTTTTTCCTGTTTAATTCAGGCATCTAGTCCGTTGCAAGTGAAGTATGCAGATGGCGAGTTGGAAAGACTAGGTATAATTTTATTTTACAAAGTGTTTAACTAGTTCTTGAGATGATTTCTCTAAATTGCTGTAGCCAGTGCTTTTGTTTCTTATTTAATGCTTCCTTTCTATTCATTGGTTTTTTTTATTACTTTGGTTTATCCTGATTACTTGGTATTTTTTTGAATGACTTTGTTCTCTTGTAATCTAGAGCATAAACTCTTCGTTGGAATGCTTCCGAAAAATGTTTCTGAAGCTGAATTATCCGAGTTATTCTCTACTTATGGAACTATAACAGACTTACAAATTCTAAGAGGTTCCCAGCAGACAAGCAAAGGTGCTTATTGGATTTTATTATTTCTAATGCACAAAAATCTTTGTTTTGGCTAATCTCAACTAACTACTTGGTAGGCTGTGCTTTTTTGAAGTATGAGACAAAAGAACAAGCCCTTGCTGCCCTTGAGGCTGTTAACGGAAAGCATAAAATGGAGGTGTGTTTTTTCTTGTGTTTACAAATGGATTCTGGTATTATTTTATCTTTTTATGTCTTTTGTGGTGACCATGGTTGTTGCTAGAAGGAATTATTCTGTACAATTGCAATAAAATGTACCCTTCCTACAAAAGTTTGCTATATTTTAGTAATACAATGTCAGTTAGAGGTAGTGGTGGGATCAAGCTATGGTATCAGTTATAGGTTAGGGATATGCCTTGGTCTGTATTTCAGCAAGTTTCTTGGTTTTGGACCCAAATCTTTAATTAATATTTCATGCAATCTCAGAACCAAAACAGTTATTATGTGCTATATCTTGAATTGATCAAATGAAATTTATTTTAGAATTTGTGCAGTGGGGTATTCTACTCTTTTCTTTGTTACCATTGATATATAATTTTGATGAAATTGGTTCAGTAATTTATTCCTGAACTGTTTCCAGGGTTCAAGTGTTCCCTTGGTTGTGAAATGGGCAGACACAGAAAAGGAAAGGCAGGCTCGTAGGGCTCAGAAATTACAGTCTCAAGCGTCTAATCTGTTGAATGCTGATTCACAACATCCTTCCTTATTTGGAGCATTGCCGATGGGGTATGTTCCCCCCTATAATGGTTATGGATACCAGGTCAGTTTTTCGGTGTATCAACACCACCTTTTTCTTCTGGTGTTCCACTTTTTTGACTATTTTTTCAACTTCATTCTTTTACTTTTTAGCCAAAACTTCTCTTAATTCAAGATGGAATGGGACTGCATTTATGTTGTTATCCTTGCAGGCTCCTGGTACTTATGGACTCATGCCTTTCCGCTTACCGCATTTGCAGAGTCAGCCTCCTTTCCATGGTATGATTTCCCCGGTAAATCATGGTAATGCATTGCGTGGCATAGTTAGGCCTGAACTTGCCCCCAGTATGGGCCTTAGAAATTATCCGATGCCTCCATCAAGTTATATTGGCTCCGCATATCCTGCAGTACCAGGTGTACAGTATCCTTCGGCATATCCTGGAGGAATGATGAGTCCCCGGCCTTTAAGTGGTTCACCTGGTGCACTATCACCTACAGTTGCAGGCAGTAATTCTGCTACAACTTCAGGTATCAGTTCAAGTTCTGGGGGTCAATTAGAAGGTATGTTAGCATTTCATTGCTTTTCATTTTGCTTGGTATTACTGTAAAGTGATTTTATTCTACCTCTTGTATTTTCCTTTGACTTAGGCCCCCCTGGTTCTAACCTATTCATTTATCACATACCACAAGAATTTGGTGACCAAGAGCTTGCCAATGCTTTTCAACCATACGGTGAAGTCTTGAGCGCTAAGGTCTTCGTTGACAAAGCAACTGGTGTTAGCAAATGTTTTGGTATGCACATTTCCTTGGTCACTTGGGCACACCGAAATTGATGCACATTTCCTTTGGTCACTTTGGTCTTTAATACGGTGTATTTGCAGGATTTGTTAGTTACGACTCACCAGCAGCGGCGCAAACTGCGATTAGTATGATGAATGGATACCAATTAGGTGGTAAGAAATTGAAAGTTCAGCTTAAGAGAGACAACAACAAACAGAATAGACCTTATTGATAACAAGTCATTGATGGAAGCAAGAAAATTGTACACGTGGTATGTGGTCACACACAACCTGGATTAATGGGAGTGGACTGCATCATCATCATCATCTGTGATGGACCGATAATCTCGTGCTTACAAGCATCATTCCAATGGGTTCACCAGACTCAAAGCCCCACCAGTTGTAATCCATGGTGCATTCTGCGCCAACTACGATTTGTAATTTGTGTACCATGGGAACAACTTCACTTATTAATTTATTGATTTTTCCCACAGCCTCTGTTAATATTACACCCACACCACATACTTAACCTCCATCATCTCGGTTCAAATACTGTTTCGATACCTGGACAACGTTTGATCTTTTCTCTTCTGTCATCAACTAAATGAACGATCAGAAAACGATAGATGCCATCTCTTCACATTGCTCCATGTTCACAAGTATTTGATATATGATTTCTAGTCCTGTAAGAATGGATGGAAGAGAGACAATGAATGGAGTTCGTAACAAAACGGCATTAGCCCTCGTTGAAATGCTCAAAAAGGCAATCCGCTGACAGCCCAGTCTAAGTTTTCAGCAGTGATTGTATGCATTTATTTCAACTTCAGCCAAGTTTTTCAAATCAAGTTGCTTTTTTTGCGGCATTGAATTTCATTCTACTCAACTTCAGATGAAGGCTTGACAGTTTGATTTATGCAATCTCCTTCTTGTAAACACCGTAAATAATTCTGTGTGCATTTCAGCATTAGTCAAATACCACTCCCCTTTTTCCACCGAATTGTTCAATATATATATATATATATATATATATATAATGTGGCTTAATGGTATATGTTATTATTCAATTTTTCAATTGAACCGGGTTTATGATTTTTGTTCTCGCCGCTGACCCATCCACTTCCTTTCTTTTTCCTTAACGAAATATGCGGTTCAACTTGTGACCAATTCCAACGACGGTATATATTTTTACACACACAACAGTTGAACATTTACCAAAAAAGTTAGACTATTATAAACTATTTAATTAATTTACAATTTCTTAGAATTAAATAATATTCGAGATATTGACTAAAACACAACGAAAATAGAAATAATAATATATTATCATAATTGGAAAAATTCGAATGAAAGAAAATTGATCACCAATTTAACTTTGATGTTGATAATATTCTTAATCAATATTTTTCAAAAAAAGTGTCTTTTTTTTAATGCCCTTTTTCTTTCTGGATGTACAACTGGACCCATTCAACACCCTCCATATCACGCTAGAAATTTCAAACGCACATGTCCTGAATACCTTTTAAAAGAATGATTTTTCTATCCCAATAATTAAAAAAATTCTTAACCATCAATAATAATATAATAATACATATAAATTTTCAATTATATATTAATAATTAATATTGATGGTATATTTCATATTTAATTAAAATTTATATAAATATTTATTTATTTTTTTATTTTCAAAACCTAACTACCATAATAAACACGATCAATGTTTATCTATTGTCTAAAATTCTTTTATATATCAAACATATTGATTCAATTTAATTTTTTGATTTAAAAATTTTAAATTAAATTAAATTAGTTGATTTAATTCGATTTTCCTTGGAGTTTCTAGAAGTTTTCAAGGTCATATTCAAACTCATGAAATAAATTTTAATAATATATTATTATATTTCTTTGTATGAATTGATTTTTTTTTTTGAAGTGTCAAATAATGACAGTGACCGGTTAGTTCATGTAGGAGAGAAATCTTTAAAAACCGAAGAACAGTCAAACCTGTTGATATCAAACTCAATGGAGGTGGTGTTTTGTGGTTTTCTCTACTCCATACAAGTATACAGCACCTCCAAGAAACCAGCCTTTTGCTTCTTTTTGGAAGCCTCTGGTGATTCTGAAGTTGATTTCAATCCTAAAGAGCTGGAAGAAGCTGGTCCTGATGATGATGATGCAGAATCTTGCACCTGTGAATTTTCGTATTACCGTTCTTCTTCTTCTTCTTCTTGTGTAAGAGATAATGCCAGTAAGTGGGAAGTTGAAGAAGCATGTGGAGGTGAAGAAGTTGATGGGCATATCCATGGATTCTTGCAAGTGAATAATACTAATAACAATAAATCGTTTGTTTCAGCAGAATCAACTGATGAACCCATGACTGAAACCGAGAGAAACAGGCTCTTCTGGGAAACTTGCTTGGCATCTTGAAGTCTGATAACATTGGTAACTTTTCCACTGTTGAATTCTTCCGGAATCAAACAAATTAATGGAATCCAACAAAATGGAAGAATAAGGTTGGGCTTATATCATTATTGCTGTTGTTTGCCTGACATGGAAAGAGGTTCCATCGAGCCTCCGTAGAAGAATAGATTGTAAAACATTTTATTTACAGATACTGTGGAACAAAGTAGACAAATTTATGATTTCTGGAGATAGTTGTTTGAAAGTGTTGTATGGAAATGGTTAGAGGGCTTTCTTGGTGAATTGTAATTGGCAATAGCATTGATCTTAAGCAAAGAAATTTTTTTTTAATTCAAATCGATGTTTAGATTTTTACTTTTACATCAATGATGAGTCTTGATTATATTTTTATATGATCTAAAATGTTGGATTAACTTAAATTTTCATAATTAGTCAGGTGTAAGAGGAGGGCAATCAAAGTTAACCAGATACGTTGCCATTAACATTTCTTGATATTGAATCGCAAAGTTGAAGAATCCCAGAAGTTAAAATCCTGAAACAATCTGAGATCAGGAAGATGCCAGACACCTGACAGGCAGATTCATCACCTTCTGCAAGATATAACGAAGAGCAGAATAGAAAGCCTACAGGAAGGAGAAACACAGATCATAATTGAACCAGAGAAGGTTGTGACTGATGAGGTTATTGTCATATCCTCATAACATGTTTATTTATTTTACCATTTGGTAGTAACTTTTACAGAGCAAGATGCTCAATGCATTAAACAATCCTGCAAAAATGATATAGAGTTTCTTTCCATCACCACAAACATTCCTGGAATGACTTCCAGATTCGAACATATCAGAAAATTTTTCAAATCCAATTTCGGTACCTTAAAATGCCAATGCCAAGTATATAGGGCGGTATTCTACAAGACAGCTTGATTCAGCAACGTTTAGAGTTGAAGTCGTTTAGTCCAATATTTAACTGACTGTACATCACCTTCAGATCATCAAGATTGGATTTTGTTCATGAGAAATGGTGAACAAAGCAATAGCAAAATCTTGCAGATCCACCCTTAACATGTTCTCTCCCAGAACCAAAGAAAAACCTTATTCTCTCAGCTTCCAACATTTTAATCGGCAGGAAGAAGTCGAGGTAGAAACCGGAATTCATAAGTACAAATCATCCAGCATGTATAGTTGAAACCTTTGGACAAGTGGAACAACAAGAAGAGCTTCATGTTTGCTCTTTCTTGAGACTTCCTTTCTGGCAAACGGGACGTAATTAACAACCCACCAATTGCTCCGAGCAAACAGACTACTTTTCAATATTATATATATGAAATGCAGGACCAGATTTCTTTGCATTCTGATGTTCTAGTCAAAAAAGCTTTTGGTCATATAGCAACATAAATATTGAATTTTTATCAGGCTCACTAATATCACTCAGGGATTGCAAGTGATTACCCAAGAGATGCATTAGACACTTCTGCCGGTTAGCAAGTTCTGATATATATTCATACTTGAGAAGATGCAAAATATAGCTTGAGGTATAACAATCACCATAAACAAGAAGCTGGCTACCATCATACTGTTTACAACCGTTCAAGGAAATGAGCACACAAACATAACAAATTATTTTATAATCAAACAGTTTGTATGAAATGCAGTATATACCTTTCAATTACTGATAATCTGTTCTCCTGTTAAAATTTGATGAGACGTTCCTGTGATAAGCTGAACATGATTTCCAATTTGTCACAGCATGAAACTGAGTTTGTGAGTTTGCCGTAAAGGAGATGTACCATGAGGAATCCAATGTCCATGTTTGTACATCTTACCTATTACTTGATCACCCTTGGATTTTTCACCACACTTTGAGTAGGCCTTGTACAATATCACAAATGTCTTCTTTGTGGGATCAAGTTTGAAATTCTCCATATCATGAAGGACACCCTCCATTTCATCCAAGCGCTTTTCTAATCCATACATGACCATTTTACAATGATAAATAGAGCGGCAGATTCTCCACCCTGCATACTCAGCACGCATTACAAAATCTGCAAGCTTGTCGACTGCATTGCATCTAAAATAGCTAGCAATTATAGCCCTCATTATACCAGCTGTTGTAACAACAGTCTTATGCCTAAAAGCCTCATCTATTAAATTCTCCATTCCCTCTAACACATCCTGTTGGGCATAAGCCTTGATCAATAAAACATTCAACCACGGCCTATACTCCTTTTTTGGGATAAGCCTCAACAGCTCATTGATCCTTCTAAGTTTATTAGGAGCTGAACTTCGACAATAAGCACATATCATGGTCCTAATTAATGGTATTCCATTAACGTTAACATGACCTTTTACTAATCCATACATTTCTTCCATCCTTGCTAGATTTCCAGAATGAGCATAGCCTCGAAGCATTAGCAAGTAGGTGTCACGATTAGGCTTACATGGACCTTCCTCCATCATTTGGAAAATTCTTTCCATATCAACCCACATCCAAGCAGTAATATAACCAGCAATTAAATTATTGTATGTATTCAAGTTTGGCTTTAAGTTTAAATCCAATAACTCCTTGAATGTCGCCTCCATGTGATCAACCAGCACAGAACGACCAAAAAGAGATATAAGAATGTTATAAGTCACCGTCGAAGGAAAATAATCAGCTTTGGATTTCAATTCAAGAAACAATGACTGACATTTATCATTATGGCCATTGTATACGAAAGCACCCATCATTGCATTATATATACAGTTTTTTCTAAAACCCTCATTAAGAGCCTCTGAAAAAATCTCCATCGCAAGATCAACATCCCTAGCCCTGCCAGCAATGCAAATACCCTTAGCATATTCCTCCGCTATCATAGGAGTGCTCCATACAGCTTTTGTTCTTCTCCAATTAAAAATCTGCACAAAACCAGTTTATGTATTGCTCTTTACCTTTACACATTTGACTAATTAGCTAATACAAAGTAATATTTTCTGATAATGAATGACATGGAAGAAACGGTTTTTACTGGTCATGCTTCCGATAACGCATCAATTGAATTGAAACACACACATGCAAATGATTAACAATAAGCAAGATAAACAATGGCACAGAAAACAAGATATATATATATACAATTCTAGCTGATAAGTGATTATACCTCTGAAGCAAAATGGGGCCATGTACTTAATTGATTTAATAACTCGACCAAAACAGCCCCATCACTGAATCTTTTAAACAAGGAATTGCTATTTTCCTCCAGAATCTCGAAAACCTTATCTAAGTCCTCAGCATGTTGAAGTAATTCCTTCCGTAAATGCGAAACCCTTTTAGTCAAATCCACCCTAGTGTTGCTGCCAACAGGCGCGAATTTATCGGCAAAAAGTCCGAGGATGTTGGGGAAAAAACGAGGGTGCTGTGAAGTGTGAGTCTCTGCAAGGGCAGCGTTGCAAATTGGGGACTTTGCAAGGGTCAAAAAGGAAGGAGTTGGGTTCTGCGTGAGTAAAAATATTGATGGTGATAATGATGATGGTTCCCGGATAGAAAGCAGCTCTGCTCGGACTGCAAGATCTGATCTTTTGAGTATACGCCTCATGCTTTTCCCCTTGTTTGAGTGGTGTGATTAGGGTGGTTTTGAATTCATGCTGTTGGTAAGTGGTTTGGTTCTGTTAGGGTTTTAAGAGGGTTTCTTCAGCAGCGATGATTGGAGAGACACGCCGCCATTATCGAAGATCAGTGAGGTCCTCAAGCTGACAGAGCAACTTATACAGGCTCGCCCTGGTCATAACATAAGCTGGGCTTCTGGGCCTTCTGGTCATGACATAGTCAATTTTTAAAGAATGTCAAACAGTTTATCTTTAAAAATCATAAAAATTAAATTTATTTATTTATTTATTTTATTATTTTAAAAAATTAAATTTTATCATCAATTTATTATAAATTATTATCATTTTTATGAAAAATTATTATTTCTATATAATTATTATAATACTATTATAAAATATATTATGATTTAACTTATTTGAGTATTTTTTTAAATAATTACACATATTAAAAATTAAAAAAGTTATTTCGTTTTTTCTAAAATGTCCACTCCAAACAACGTTTGGATGTTATAAAATATAATAAAACTTTTGAAAAAAAATAATTAAATTGTAGTTTTAAGTTGTTCATTAAATCATATTATTAATTTAATTGGCATAGTTTTAAAAAATTATCAAAAATATATTAAATAATTTTTATATTTCATTTTATAATTTAAATTTTTAAGTTGAATCTTTACTATCAAAAAATCTACAAATAAATTTATAAAAATTTTAATTATTAAATAGTAAATTTTAACACAATATAAATGTTAATTTATATATATTTACATTGAATAGTAGAACCAGAAATCAAAATAAAAATAAAAAGAGAGTAAAATTAAAATTAACTTTTTGTTAATAATAAAATATTAATAATATTTATTATCTTTATATAACAAATAAAATAAAATATATGAAATTTATTAATAATTCAATTAAATTAAAATAGAAATAAAAATTATTTATTTTTTATCTAATAAATAAAAATTATATTTATATTTTTAAAATTTATTAAAGAAGTTATAGCTAAAGTACACCTAATTCCTTACTTTGTGTATATTTACTTTATTTATATTCATGCTTCAAGTTTAAGAGAAACTTGTATACTGAAATGTATTATATATTATGTTAAATTCAATCATATAATATACTTATATAATCTAAATTAATATAATTAAAAAAAGATTAAAACTACTAATTATATAATTAATTTCATAAATAATTAACAATTTATTTAAAAATTATAAATAATTTATTTAAATATGCACAATTATCCAAATGAACATAATTTTTATAATTAATTCAGGTGGATTTTTAATATATTTAGAGGAGTAATTATTAATAAATATTTTTAAAATGCAATTTTTAGGACGAAAAAGTCAAAAATAAGGCAGGATTAGTTTTGACTCCAAAAGATATTAGTGCATGGACAAAAATATCTAATCACAAATTAAAATTCAACGGATAATGATGAATAGACTGCAGAACGTTTATGGTAAGACTAAACACATCCAATCATTTCTCCTCCTTCAATTCCATCCAGAATGGAAGATCCCCGTATTCTCACTTCCAAACGAAAACAATGATGAGTACTGATCCATAGAGAGAGAGCTGACAAAAAAGGAAAAATATGATAAATTATATCTGTATATATATATATATAGATAAGTTTATTCACCGAATGTAATGATGATGATGATAATATCACCATGACACTCGGCTCCAACCAAGCGGTGAGTGTGTCTTTACATGACCCTTATCATTTTTGTCTTCTTCTTGTTCTTCATGAATTCCTTTTTTGTTCCTGCAATCTTGGATTTCGGTAAAGTTTGTTACTTTTCTTTATTTTCTGCTATGTTTGTGAATAATTCAGTGTTATAGTTCTTGAAAATGATCATGTTTTGACCTTTCTTTGCCTGGGATTCTATATTTCTCTCTGTGTAGTGGAAAATCACAAGTTGGTTGGATGCTAAATTGGTGATTTTGATTACGAAAGTCAGTACCTTTTTCACATTTTTCGATCAAGAAGTGACTGAATTCTGGTAGTAAGTTGATGGGTTGTAGAAAGCTTGAATTTTTATTTTCCTGGGTGTGTTGGATTGGGGTTTATGTTGAAACCCTGTTGAAAATGGCTGATAAGATGTTAATGGAATTGCTGTTCACATGCTTTAGATGTAATTTAATGGCTGACTTTAGCTACTAATATAGCTGAACTTTGAGATGATCATGTCTGAGAGTTGTCAAATTCATCTTCTTCGGTAACTAAGATCTTTTGAAACGTTTATTCTTGCAGGATTTACATTACAGCTACCAAAATCAATCTGGTGTGAAGTCTTGGAAGTAGTTCGAATGCTTTTGCTGTGCTAAATTTTCTGGTTGATGATGAAGTGAAATGTACCTTTTTCCTGGTTCGGCTTTTATAAACGAGATGGGTTATGCTATGAGTAGACTAGAGATTGATTCTGAACATTGTGATGGAGGTAAGACAATAAATGAAATTGGTAATAGCCAGAACGCCAACAAATCATTTCATAGTTTAGATCATGAGATATCCCTTGCCACGAATTTGAAATCGAGACCTCACCAACGGCTTGCTGAAGTGATACCTGGGAAGAGGCAATTGCCTGTTTCAACAGTGAAGATGTTGGCAGGACGAGAAGGGAATTATTCAGGAAGGGGTGGGTTCTCTGCTGCTGATTGCTGTCATATGCTTAGCCGATATCTGCCAGTCAATGGTCCTTGGCTTATTGATCAAATGACTAGTCGTGCCTATGTCTCGCAATTCTCGTCCGATGGTTCTCTGTTTGTTGCAGGGTTTCAGGTATTCTGATTCACAGATTTGTGTCGGGACTGAATTGTCGATTCATATTATCATATGCTTGGCAAAGTGTATTTACGATATTTCTTGACAAAACACTCATTTCAGGGAAGCCACATTAGAATATATAATGTGGAGAGAGGGTGGAAGGTTCAAAAGAACATTCTTGCCAAAAGTTTGCGTTGGACCGTTACCGATACATCTCTTTCACCAGATCAACGTCATCTTGTGAGTTTGTACATCTGAAAATTTGTGTAAAGGCATGAAGCCTAGATATCAATAGTCTTGGCTCATGTCTTAACGAAAAATTAGTTTGCTGTTGCAGGTGTATACCAGCATGTCACCAATTGTCCATATCGTTGATGTGGGGTCTGCAGCAACAGAGTCGCTTGCAAACGTCACGGTATATATTATTTCAGATATAGATTAGTTGCTACTGTCTTGTTAAGATTTTCCTTCCCTTCTCTTAAGTTGGGTGTAACGGCAATGTCAAATCTCATTTTCCTTGAAGTACATGTCATAAGCAAATGCTGAGAGTGAAGCCCCATTTCTCAAACTCGAAATTTGTTTGTTCTGTTCGATCTATGTTTTTTTTCAGGAAACTGAATACTGTTTCAAATCCATATGCTTTGCACTTGCAGGAGATTCATGATGGATTAGACTTTTCTGCTGAGGATGATGGGGGATATTCATTCGGAATCTTCTCAGTTAAATTTTCTACTGATGGTCGTGAACTTGTTGCAGGAAGTAGTGATGATTCTATATATGTCTATGACCTTGAAGCAAATAAGCTGTCACTTAGAATCTTGGCGCATGCTGTATGTTCATAATCCTAAAAGAGCTCCATGTTTCCACTTACTGAAATTCCCGGATTATTTTTCCTTAATTCTTTCTTTAAGAGCAGTGGAATATTGCATATCTCAGGTCTGAAGGTGGACATTCAAAAGCTAATGTATTTCATTCTAAATGCTGCAGTCTGATGTTAACATTGTATGTTTTGCTGATGAAAGCGGCCATCTTATGTATTCTGGGAGTGATGATAATCTTTGTAAGGTAAGATGATAGTTTTCGTTCATGAATCCGGTTTTGATATATGTTAGATCTTCAAGGATTTCAAATTCACTGCAAATAAGTTGGTATAGGTGTGGGATAGACGTTGCTTTATTGCAAGAGGCAAGCCAGCCGGAGTTCTTGTTGGACACTTGGAAGGCATAACATTTCTCGACAGCCGTGGAGATGGTCGTTATCTGATATCTAACGGTAAAGATCAGACAATCAAACTATGGGACATCCGAAAAATGGCTTCTAATGTTACTAGGTAAGCTTTCTGGTAATCTGTCCTATCTCATGAAAATAGGACCTGATGATGATGTATTGAAAGTTAAAATCAAGTCATCGGAGAAGATCAATGGTGACATACAGAGCTCGAAAATTTGAAACCATTATATGACAAGCTGGTTTCTTTTTTCTTTATTGCAGCAGCGTCGGTCTCAGAAACTATGAATGGGATTACAGATGGATGGACTACCCACCTCAGGGAAAAGAAATGAAGCACCCAGGTGATCAATCCGTCGCTACGTATAGAGGTCATTCCGTCTTGCGAACTCTTATTCGCTGTTACTTTTCGCCCCCGTACAGGTATTCATCACATTTTCTCTTCTTGTACTAGTTGAATTATTGTCATCTAACAGCTCAGAAGCCCTTTGAGGAATGCAAATCCAGGATTTGAAAACCTAATTTTACAGTGGAAAGTTTGTGTAATTTTCTTTTTCTCAATATTTTTGCAGTACTGGGCAAAAGTATATATACACTGGCTCCCATGATTCTTGCGTATATATATATGATTTGGTAAGTAACCAGATCTTTCGCTGCTTGTTTCGAATGCTCTGTTTTCTGCTAACGGTTACGAACCAAAATTGTTGCTTTACGCCTTTGGGTGGTGAACCGTACAACGGTCTCAAGCTGCTTGTTTCTTGCATGAAAGGATGTAAACCTCACCTGTTAACATGATTTACAAAGCATGTTTTGCAGAAATATAATTTTTTTTCTGTTTCCAGTGCTATGAAAACACTGTTTTTGCAAAGTAAATCCTAGTTTTAGTGGGCATAGTTTATAAGATCGAAACAGCATTCTGATGGCCTGTGTCCTTGCTTGTTTAGGTGACCGGAGAACAGGTTGGAGTTCTGAAACATCATAAATCACCTGTAAGAGATTGCAGTTGGCACCCAAATTATCCAATGCTTGTTAGTTCTTCCTGGGATGGTGATGTTGTCAAGTGGGAATTTCCTGGAAGCGGAGAAGCTCCAATTCCTGCAGCCAGGAAGCGAATCAGGAGGCGACATTACCTCTGAAAGAAAACCTGTTATAATATCAGCCATCTGTTTATGATATCCTGTAGTAATCCACATCCAAATAAAATATGTAATTCGCATGTAGCATGGATAATCCATTATAATTCTGCAATGTCCGAGTTGTATATAAATAATCACCACCATGCCGTTCTATAAAGATATTGAAGCATCTAATTGTGTTCATGCTGTCTTCATTCTGGAAAACAGTTTTTTCAGGATAAATTCTGCCCTAATGTGCCAAACCATTTCCATGGCAAACCATTTCAATCTAGTGAAGGGAGAACTATTTGCGACTCTATTCACCATTGTCATGCAGGGTTGCTACTACCAACTGGACCTATCCAACCTAACCACCACTAGAACTGGTCCTAAACCTCAAGTATACTCTTAAATCATTCCCACCATGGTCCAATATTGATAACTTGCTAACTACCCTTTGCCAGGCAATGCTCGTTTCTGGGAACAAGTTACAATCTCGGCTGACACCGGAATCAAGAAACTAAGAAAACATTTCCCACCAGCACCTTTCTACGATGATCCTCACCATTCAGAAACCTGAAAGGAAGTATTATTTCTCAGATCACAATCTTTCCTCATCATCTTAAAACCCTTTTGACCGGCAATTCAAATAAAGGAGATTTGGAGGAAAACTGTTAGTTTCATTTCTGGACAGCATGACTTTACCGTGAAGCCAATTTCTGGACAAAACTGTTGGTTCATTTCACGTTTCTGAAAAGCACCTGAATAACCTTTTGAGCTGGTTCCAATTTTGACAATATATCACTGTAATCACTTACTTCCATCATATATTTTTCTATATATATTCATTTTTAATCGTATAATAATTGAAAATTTCATGTCTTGATAAGATGAGCCAAAACATATACATATATATATACATATATATATGAAAAACAGAAGCAATGTATCAATCATTGTGTCTATTATTATTAGCCTTTCAAAGCTTAAAAAGAAAGCTCCTTCTTCTGGAACAAAAGCTTTATTTAACATGTGTATATATATATATATATATTTATTTATTTATTTATTTATTAAATTAAAATATTTTTAAATTATTCTAAATTAATTATTTTAAAATGTTTTTTTATAAATTATTTTTGAAGAATATCTATTTATTTCTTTTTAATAAAATTTTTTAAATATAGTTATGATGAAAATTTTCTTGTGTATAATTTAAAAAAAAATAACAAAAAGAAAAACCGGAAGCGAGAGTGGGCATAGCAAAAGTTGGGGTGGAAAAAGGGGTAGTTGGTGGTTAAGTAGAAAGAATGATAGGTTAATCAAATGAACATCTTTAATTGGGTAAAGAAACCATAATAAGAGGATTAATTAGGGAACCTTTTTCAAACAAGAAGCAACCCCCTCTATCATATCCCATTTGAGGCTCCCATTAATCTGATGATACAGACTATTAATATAATATAAATAAATAAATAAATATTGGATAAAAAATATTTGAATTTTTTATTTAAATTAATAATTAATTAAAAATATAATAATTCAAGATAAAGAATAATAGAATCATTTTTATATGTATAAAATATGCTTGATTAAAATCTTTTAAAAAATTAGGAACTAGGGTGTAAATGAGCTCAATTATTTATAGATTTTTATTTTTAATTTATTTAATGAATGTTTATTTAATAAATGAATCAAATTTAAATTAGATAATAATCAATTTACTTAAACTTGTGATAAGAAGTTTATAAGCTATGTTAATTTATGTTAATTTTAAATATATAATTTATAAATTTATAATTATATATGTAAAAATATTTTTTAATTTAATTATTAATATAAAATAAGTATAGTATAATACTTTTATTAATAAATTTTTAATTTTTTAAACAAAAATAAATAATTTATTTTATATTTATATTTATTAGGTTCATTTAATATTCCATTAAGATTGTGATATATTTAAAAATTTAGAAAGTTTAGTCGAACTTATTTGATTATAAATAAATCAAACTAGAAGAAGATAAAATTTGACTCGATTTAACTTGTTTACACCCGTAACTAAAAATTTATATTAATTTAGAAATCCGTAAAATAATTAAACAATTATATTCAGGAGATTAAATCCTGAGGGATTGTTTTAGAATTGTAATTCATATATAAATTAATTATCAAAATTAATGTATTTTAAATTATAAAATAAATTATTTATAATTTATTAAAATATTAAAATGCTATTATTGGCCACCAAAACTAATGCAATTTTGTTTTTATAAAAGTCGAGACAGGAAATATAAAAAATATATATATATGTACGGAAAAAGTGAAAAGCAGGATGAAATAATGTTTATTTTATTTAGTATTGGAATTTCAACAAAGCAAAAGCAGAAGGTAACCAAAGCCTGAGTTCACTTCACACCATTTCCTGCATTTAATTAATTAAAATTTATTATGTACAAATTAAGCATAATATATATATATATATAAGAAAATGAATTATTGTCTTGATCAATGTGTGGTTTGTAATTATTTTATGTAAACGAAGAAGATCCATATGGGACGTGTCTTTCTTTTTGTTTGGGTTATTGTCCGAACCTAGTAGCTGTTTTCCTGTTAACTGTCTGGAAAGGAGAGATGCAAGAACTTGAAGACAAGCTTTTTTTTTTAAGAAAAAGAAAGAGTAAATAAAATGGATCTGATTGACCAAGCAATGAAAATGGAAGTCTTTGACCTGAAACTGGAGGTGTGGGCATGATTCGAGGTGGGTTATACACCCACAGACACACATACCTTTTTTGAGTTTTGGCATGTCCCAAACCTGCGTCTGCAATTGAACAGGAACGAGCATGTCGTATGCACATGGGCATTTTCTTACTATCTATGTATATATATATGTTTTAAATAATCATCTCTTCTTGATCATTACAAAATCTTAAACTATATTGTTGTTAACTTTCGCTCTAAGTTGGCGATCATGGCTATCTGAGTAAACTATGATTAGAAGCGGTAGATAGGGCGATGATTACGTAGTGGGTTCCATTCAGAGAAGGCTGAGCAGCTTTGTGATAATTCATGATGATACGAACTCCACGTATCTTGCAAGGCTACCTTAAGCGTATGTGATCTTCCTCAGCAAGCTTGCTTGCTGCCATGAACATATAATACCCTCTATCAGTCGAGATTTATGCTTGTAATTTACACTTAATTTCATGGGTTTTATTCGAATAATTTATTGAGAATAATTAGGAATTAATTTATCAATAATCATCTGATTAAAGGGTTTAGTGTAATTTTGAGAGTATTCCAATGGATCAGGAGAAGAAAGAGTGTTGGAGAAGGACATGGCTCGTGGAGCCATGAACGTTAGTTAGTAGTAAGTTCAGGCACCAGCTAGTCCCCAAGTTGGTATTTTTTTGTTCTTTGCAATTTCCATATAAAATGATTGAAAAAATAAAATAGATTCTCTAAAATCTATAAATATGGTTTAGCATTAAAAATATTATTATTTTATCTTATTTTATTTAAATATAACTTTTAGTTTAAGGATTAAGAAAGTATTTCAAGAAAAAGTAATTTATTTATAGGTTAGATATTAGTTATTTTTATTTATTTTTAACATTTTAAATTCAACAGTAATTTAATTTTTCTTCTATACAACATTTTGAATCTTAGATGCTATGAAGCAATTAATTATAATTATTAATTTTATTTGAATAAAAGTTAAGATTATATTATATTATATTTTAATGAGTGATTAAAAGTAATACTAATATTTTGCAATTAATGGGCTCTTCTCGCATCCCTAAACGGAAATGCCCAATCTCCTTTTGACTTGAACGTCTTCTTGCTTGGGGTCCAAGACAATAAATGGTTTTTTTGTTTTTTTAAAAAATTAGAAATACCTTAATTTATGTGTATAATGGTATTTATTAGCAACACAGATTATCTTTAAAATTAGAATCAATTTTTTAAAAATAATTTTAATATTTTTTTATCTCATGTTTAGGAGTTATAACTTGATTCGTTAAAAACTGTTCGAGCTCATTTAGTAAAATTTATTTAATAAATGAGTTAAACTCAAATTAGATATTATTTAAGTTATTTAACTTATTCAATAAGAAGCTTATAATGTATAAATTTATAATTATATAATATCTAAAAATATTTTGTTGATTTAATTATTAATATAAAATTATTAATATTTATGAAAATATAATATTTTTATTAATAGTTTTTTATTTTTTAAATAAATAATAAATAATTTATATATTATTAAACTTCTGATAGATCAAAAATTTTAAAAAACTTAATTTATTATAAATGAATCAAACTTAAATAAATTAAAACTTTTTTTAAACCTTTATTCATATTTAAATTCTGTTATTTCAATATATATATATTTACTTTTTAAAAAAAAACTCATGGAATTGGATTTTTGAAAATAGAATAGATTTTTTGAGTGAAAAATAAAAATGGATCGAAACCTATAAAGCCACATGGACAGACAAAAGACGTATTTTTCATGGACACTTGCCAGCTGGCAGCCACCACATCACGAAAACCCTGCTTCTCTCTCTCTCTCTCTTACATAAACATAAAACACCTAAAGTTCCAACTTTACGTGTCAACCCATCCACTGCCCGTGAGATTCAATAGCATACCACCTTCGTTCACTTTATCCCATACACAACTGTCTTCTCTTTGGAGGAACCACCCTCCCTGTCACGTGATTCTCCCCCGAACCACCATCTCCAAACCTGATAACAAAAGGAAAACCAGCTTGCCACTTAGGCTCGGACAACCGTTTGTCTCCGAAGCTAATCATCAACAAACAAACAAAACAGAACCATTAGTTAATCCTAGAAAATAATAATAATAATAATAACAATAATAGACTGAAACAGGTGCTTGCTTCTTCTGGTAGGAGATTGATAATTAAGTGGACTTTCATCTTCTTTGAGAAGCCAGAATAATGAAAAAGCATACTTGCTGAGTGAGGAAAAAGAGATTGAAAGTAAAAGATTTCTTCTTCTTGTTGCTTCTCTTCAAAGCCACCATCTTTTTCATCCGCTGTTATATAGCTTCTTTCTCACCATTAAAGCTTTCACGCCCATTTCCAGCGCTTGTATTCACGGAAAAGCAGCTCGTCTCCAACATTATATAATCCTTTCTCTTCACCACTTTCTTCTTCGCTTCACTCATTTAATACAATGGCTGCCCACAAGTTGATAGAAGCTTTAGTATCATACTCATTGATGGGTGTATTTCTACTCCAGACATTACACTGTAAATTCTCTGTGCATGCAATTATAGACCCAGTTGATTTCTTGGCGCTACAGTCTATCAGAAAGTCATTGGATGATATGCCGGGTTCTAACTTCTTTGCTTCTTGGGATTTCACTTCTGATCCTTGTAACTTCGCTGGTGTCTACTGTGATGCTGACAGGGTCGTTGCTCTTAATCTGGGCGATCCAAGAGCCGGTTCTCCTGGTCTAACCGGTAGGCTCGATCCTGCTATTGGGAAACTCTCTGCTTTAGCTGAGCTCTCCGTCGTACCAGGCCGAACAATTGGTTACATTCCGGAATCTCTCTCTCAATTAAAAAACCTGCGGTTTCTTGCAATAAGCCGAAACTTTCTCTCCGGTGAGATTCCGGCCACTCTTGGCCAGTTACACAATCTCAAAACCCTTGATCTGAGCTACAACCAGCTCACCGGACAAATCCCATATTCCATCGGTACCATACCAGCACTCTCCAATGTCATTCTCTGTCATAATCGTCTCTCCGGTACCGTTCCTCCATTTGTCTCACAAACCCTGACTCGGCTCGATCTAAAACACAACGATCTCTCCGGTTCGCTCTCCCAATACGCGCTCCCTCCTTCTATACAATACCTGTCTCTCTCATGGAACCGGCTTTGTGGACCAGTGGACCGGTTATTGAACCGGTTAAACCAGCTAAACTATCTGGACCTAAGTGTGAACCAATTCACAGGTGGAATACCAGGTAAACTGTTCATGTACCCGGTAACCAACCTTCAATTACAGAGGAATTTATTTTCCGGTCCGGTTCAACCAAGTGATCAGGTGACAATAGGGACGGTTGATCTTAGTTACAATAGACTATGGGGTGAAATATCGCCATTGTTTTCAACGGTTCAGAATTTGTATTTGAACAATAACCGGTTCACGGGCGACGTTCCAGCAAGTTTCGTGGACCGGTTATTGGCGGCGAGCATACAAATATTATACTTGCAGCACAATTACTTAACGGGAATTGAGATCAGTCCAACGGCTGAGATTCCATTGAGTAGCTCGTTGTGTTTGCAGTATAATTGTATGGTTCCGCCCGTACAGACTCCGTGCCCTCTCAAGGCTGGGAAGCAGAAGACGAGACCTACATCACAGTGCAACGAATGGAGAGGGTAAAGTTGGAATTTTACCGTCATATTAGGAGGGCATAACGGGAAAATAATCGTAAATTTTTGTTTTTTGTTTTTATCAATTCATTGATTTATTAATGTGGTTAAAATTAAGGTATATGATCAATAATAATAAGGAAGATCTGCTGATTATTGATAATATACAGTTTTTTTTTTTTTGGGATTTTTATGGGGCTATTAATCAAATATACAATTTTCGTTACTACGATTTATGCCACGTCAGCATTTATATTCATAATGTAAATAGAAATTATTTTTTTGTTTTTATAAAATCTCAAATTTAACAATATTTATCTAGTTTCTTTTTTTCTTTTTTAGAGAGTTTAAGAGGTTTAAATTTGAATCTTTAAAAATAAATAAAAAATTTGATAAATCAAAATCAAAATAAGATTCAATAAGTCAAGTTATTTTGGGTTTAACTCATTAGTTTATTTTAAAATTATATTATTTTAATTTTATTTATATAAAATAAAAATTAACTTTATACTTTAATTTTAAATATAATTAAAATTTTTATTAATCATGATAATCAATGTGATTCAAACATAAGTCTCAGAATCTTAATCCATGGTTTGATCTCCTTATTTTGACGATGATATAGGGTCAAACATTCGTAGATTTGAATATATATATATATATATATATATATATATATATATCATTTAAATGGTAGAAATTAAATTATTTTCCAGATTATGATAAAAAAAAAGTGTTTGATAATGGAGATTAGTAATGATTATTTATTATATAGTTTTGAGCTAATTAGCAGATATGGAATTCTGCTTGAAATGGGCAATATTTGCATGGAGGGCCGCACCAACCCCACAACCACCAAGGTACCCGCTCTTATTGATCATCATTTGCATGAGCAATCGGCACGTGGTTATATAAAATTCATATCCTAATTTGAGTTTTTAAATTAAAATCTTAATTGTAAAATAATCCTAATTAAATAACCAGTAAATAGGAATCAATTCATAGTAAGTTGACATGGAATTGATAAAGATACTGTGTTCCATAATGATAAAGAAGGAAGCAGAGAAGATAGATTACGATGCCTTTATGTTGACATGGATTAACATGTCAGGATATGAATCAAATATAGCATGTCCCTGCAGTGAAATCAACTCTGGGACCATACCTTTGATAGAATTTGCGACAACAATTCCAGGACCACGGCTTGCTCTGCATTTCACAATTCTGAACAACATGGTTAGGCACCTCCTTGGATGTATATATAGGTAGACAGATAGATATATGTTCATGACAGTTCAGTAGAATTAACTTCTGGCGGGCCTGACTCCAGGCTTATCATGCCGTCAATGCTCCAACTCAACAATGAAATACTACACCAACCAACTTCATATACTCACGTTAGTTAATTAGATCTGCATGATGCATATGGCTGCATGTGTTTTAGATGTTATTTACATGGTATACACTAGCATGAATCAAGAAATTCATGTTATATGTTATCTTGTTCATCGTCATATTGCTTCCAGGTTGCTGAAGAAATTCAGACATGGAACTGCAACCTTAATCCAGTCGAATTAAGCCAAACCAACCACCCATTCAAGCAGATTTCACCATCCAGGAACCCAACCATGCAATATCTTCAAGATCCTTCCTCATGATTCTCTTGCTGTAAGCTTGGTCAAGTCACAATGATTCCTCATGAATTTTTAAACTTTAAATACATTTTAATTACATAATTTTATTAAACTAAATATAATTGGTTGATTTAATAATATCAATGAAAATTATGCATCTGTCCATTTATTTATTTATTAATATTGAAATGAAGGTATGTGATGATTATGAAAAGATTAATTTGAATAAATAAATAAATAAACAAAGTCTTATTTTTTTAATAATTTATTCTCTTAAAGAATTGATTTTCTTTAAATTGAATTAAATTTTTACATAAATTAATCAAATTAAAAAAATAGAAGAAAATTAGAAAGTCCTAATTATGAATGATCCAGAATAAAAAAGAAAAAGAAAAAAGAAAAACGGAGACGTCGACAGTGATACACAGCTGTGTACAGATGGGTGACGTTATCTTCGCCCAGAGGACTACATATTTCACTTGATAGGACAGACGGACTTAGCAAGAAACAACGAACAAGAAAGGAAAATGGCAGCCAAAGACGACACCCGAAGGACCTCTAAAACGTCGTCGTCTCTTAAGGTTAAAAACTCACTTCTCAACTCTGCTTCTTCTTCTTCTTTCAAATCCATTCGTTCATTTTTCTCAGGTTTTATGTTCTCATTGCTTCTAAGATGATTTTAGGTTTTGGGTTCTTGAGCAAGCACCCAACTTTTCTGATTCCTTAACTTCGCCTTCATACAGATATAGATACATATGTGTGTATGTGTGTCTGTCTGTGTGTGTGTGTGTGTGTATATACATCGGCGAACAGTGTGAGCCGTTCGATATCGAACTACTGATTTTTATGATGGTTTATGTTTGATTTACATGTTGAGTTTTTGTTTTTGTTTTTCCTGGAAAATCTTGCTCCCATTCAACTTTTAGTAGATTTAGATTGTTAGATTAGATCTTGAGAATGTAATCAGATTTTCATTTAATTGAGTTTTGAAATTTAAATGAGGCATTGTGTTTGAAAAAACTACGCTGGGAGGGTCGCCCCATTACTGGGCGTCTGCAGTACTGAGAGGAGTTGTTGATCTGCTCCCTCCAACTCCCCCTTGAAATTCTTCTTCCTGAACATTTTTGTCTTTATTGTTGTATTAAAGGCAAAAACTTTAAGTTACCCAACTGAAAATCGTCGAGCTTTGTCTTGTTACATTGCCCATTTTATGAGTTTAGTAAGCGGGTATGCTTGTGTTTAGGTTTTGGAAAAGATTAGGTTATCATGTCATCATATGGGTCCCCGAAATTGTGTCATACTTGTGTCTCCACACAAAATGATCACAACTTGTTTACCTGAATTGACACCTCTACTCGCATTGGTTTGATGGCTCATTCTGGTCAAACTAAGTTTGAGTTATCAGCTACCATGTAAACGAAAATGTGTTGATTGAAATTCAAAGTAGATTCATGGTTATATGTGGCCTGATTATTTATCAGAAAATACATTGTTGTTCTGCAATTCCTGCAGTAGTGCTCTTTGGACATGAATTCAGGCTTGCATTGAATGGATAGCATCAATGCTTTTCTTTCAAATGATTCACAAGCGAATGAATGTAAAACTAAAGAGAAGTTAACTTGTTGTTTTGATGGCAGAATCCACATGGGGCAATGCGTTCGGTCGATACGTATACTGCACAGTGTGAAAAGTGCATGAAATGGAGAGTGATTCCAACCCAAGAAGAGTACGAGGAAATCAGAAGCGAGATCTTTGAGAACCCTTTTTTTTGTGACAGAAAACCTGGTGTATCTTGCAAGGATCCTGCTGACATTGAGTTCGATTCAACTCGAACATGGGTCATTGACAAGCCTGGTATTCCCAAGACTCCAGAGGGTTTTAAAAGGAGCTTGGTGCTCAGGCGAGATTTCTCCAAAATGGATGCGTACTATATCACTCCCACAGGAAAGAAACTAAGAACTAGAAACGAAATTGCAGCATTCTTAGAAGCAAATCCAAAGTACAAAGGTGTACAAGTTGAGGACTTCAATTTCACTTCTCCAAAGGTAATGGAAGAAACTGTCCCTGAAGATCTGAAGAAGACTAATGCTAGTGGTGGCAGTAAAAAAATCAAGGCATCGAAGGATGCACTTTGAGACAGAAATGGTATGCTGCCAAGCTGTTTCTGACGTGAAGTGATCTTTTGATGTTGTGTTTTGTGAGATCAGTCTGACGAGATGATTCTCTGTTAGCTTTTACTTCATGTCAGGATTTTGTTGAGCCGGTCCATTTCGCGAACACTGGTACGAACTAATAGGATAGTTGCAAGGATAACTTATATTTAACCGATTGGTTACTTTTTGTTGACTGTTTCCGGATACCAAATGCTATTTCTGGAACTCATTCAAGAACAGATAAAGCGGGAACAGTGTTCAGAGGGATTCATAGTTATGTTTTTCTATATGAATGAATTTATTGTATCGTAGATCTGGGGATGCAAGGATTCATGTTGTTCAAAGATTGCCTGCATATTCAGTAAATAGTATGATAGAACGACGAAAGGCTGGATCTTTGAATTCGCCTGCTAAAACAAGTCTTCTGGGTTTGTCATTTTACTGGATTGGATGGCAAACAAGCATGAATCTGCAGGAGTTGAGCATGGGAATCTTGACAGAACAAGAAACACCAAGAGAGCTTAATCATGAGTAGCCAATTAACTATTTTATAATCAAAAGCCAAAGAATGTAAATGAATAAATAGGAATCAGCATCTTTATAAATCGCCAGGACCCCCAGATGTTTGCCTGTAAGCTAAAGAATGTTTGCCTGAAATCATAATTTTAAGAATTTTAACTTTCAAATTAATCCTAAAAAAAATAAAGAATTGACCCCATTAAATGAATAAAATTCCAATTCGGCCCATGTTTAAAGATCCGGATTTAAAGCTGAATAGCGGAGAGGAGAAGAACCGGAAGAAAGTTCGAGAAAAATGGAATGGCTGCACCTGAGATTTATCCTTGTGATTGTATTATATTCAGTTGTACTCTCTGCAACTATAATCGAAGCATCTCAATGCTCCATCCAAGGTTTGATCATTTCTCCATAACAATATGCGTATCTGTTCTAGGGTTTCTTTCCCTCTTTCTATCTGACTTACTGACTGACGAAATTAACGGCTCTGTTTGGTTCACAGGATCGCCGCTTGTAAAGAATATTAGTGAACTTTCTCAGGATAGCTATGGAATAGGTGGTTTATCTCACATCACTCTTGCTGGTTCTTTCTTGCATGGCATGAATGAGGTAGTTTAATTTTACCATTCCATTTCTACTTCTCGGTTTCTTTTTCTTTGTTCGTTCGTTTGTTTTTTTGTTTGTTTCTTTCTTTCTCAGGATAGTTACCTTTTCAAATTGATTGCACAGTTTCCTGGTTTTCTTTGTATGTAGGTGGAGATGTGGCTTCAGACATTATCTCCAGGTTCCCGCACCCCGATCCATAGACATTCATGTGAAGAAGTTTTTGTTGTTCTGAAAGGAAGTGGTACCCTCTACCTTTCCTCCAATTCCCACGCCAAGTATCCTGGCAAACCACAGGAATTTCTCATCTTTCCCAATTCCACTTTTCATATCCCTGTCAATGATGTCCACCAGGTATACCCATTTTACTGCAATTAATAGTTACAACACAATATGACTAATTGTTCTGACATTGATAAGATAACAATACCCATTTTACTGTGCGGACATCTTTGAGATGTTATCATTGATGATATTGAAGCGCTTACTGTAATGGTTCATTTTCTGTTTAACGTAGAGATGGCTAATCTTCATAATTTAATCTAAGTGATGGTTTCCATGTTTGTAGCTCTGGGAAACAGAACCTTGAATGCTGAAGTTTTACTTATACATCTGTTCTTCGCAACTTTTCAGGTCTGGAACACAGATGAACATGAGGATTTGCAATTTCTGGCTGTGATTTCTCGTCCACCAATTAAACTGTATGTTACATCTATTCTTTCTCCTTTTATACTAAATATTATCAGGAATTTACTGCTTTTATGTTTCTTTTGCTTTGTTATGGATTTCTGTCTCGGCTCCAATATTGGATGTGGTGCTCAAAAGGCACATATTTGTTATTTCTATCCTCCCTCTTTCTCAGTTCTGTTTTTGCATTTGGTTTCCAGGTTCATATATGATGACTGGTCCATGCCCCATATGGCTGCAAAACTGATGTTCCCGTCGTTTTGGGATGAACAATGCTTTCAAGTTCAACCACCTCTAAAAGATGAGCTCTAACCACCATCTATGTTTCTGCGTCTATAATTGCTTAAAGAAACTGTGGTAAAGTTTCTGCTTTTGAAACTTGTTCAATGCTTTCTTGACTTACAGTCATGAACCATGTAATTGTTTCAAGTTGTGGACGAACGCTGTTGTATCATCATGCCTTGGATTCCACTGCATGGATGTTCAAATTTGTGCGTAAAAATGGAAGATCCCTGATAAATGCCGGAGTATGTTACCGGCATGGCGTGGATTCTGATAATTCACATGAGGAAGAGAAATGGTTGGAACTGCAAATTCCGAAATATTAGCCATTTTTCTGCGAACTAAAGAATTTGTTGAACAATCTGCACATATTAAATTAATAATTAATAAATATTTCGAAATGATTTTTGATAGAATAAATGTATTAAATAAATGAATAAATTTTTTAGCAATTGATTTGAAATGATTTACGTATTTTTAAAATTTTAAATTATCTGGATTTTATTGATATAATGACATTTAATATAAATATTTATTATATTATAACCAATTGGTTAATTAAATTATTTTGTGTTTTAATATGAGTTAATTTTTTAACACTTTTTTTTTTAAAAATAATTCCTTTAAAAGTTGGGCCTAAATATAATCAAAAGCCCAAATGAGGGTCCGGATTAAAGCCCAGGAGCAGCGAATCGACCGAGAGAACAACCGCAGAGCAATCAACCAAGAAAAATGGAATGGCGGTACATGAAGTTGAGTTTTGTGGTTCTGAGTTTAATTATATTCTCAGCAACCACAGCGGAATCATCTCCTTGCTCCATCAAGGGTTTAACCATTTTTCTCAACAAACAAATTTGTATATGATTTCTGTCCTAGGGTTTCGTTTTTTTCTTTCTTGCTGAACGATTACATTTGTGTGTGATTTTAATTAACGATTACGTTTTGGTACACAGGATTTCCACTAGTGAAAAATATCAGTGAGCTTTCTCAGGATAATTATGGACGACAAGGTTTATCTCACATCACTCTCGCTGGTTCTGTCTTGCATCGCATGAATGAGGTCGATTTTTCTCTCTATTTTTTTTTTATGTAATTTAACTTAAATTTCATGATGATTTTTTTTAAAAAAAATTTTAGCTATCTTTTTGAAATTGAACTGCCAACACCAGATTTAATATTTCTTCTTCGTTTAATTCTGTTGTACATGTAGGTGGAGGTGTGGCTTCAAACGTTTTCTCCAGGCTCACACACTCCAATCCACAGGCATTTATGTGAAGAAGTTTTTGTTGTTTTAAGAGGAAGTGGCACCCTCTATCTTGCCTCCAATTCTCACACCAAGAATCCTGGCAAACCACAGGAATTTCCTATCTTTCCTAATTCAACTTTCCATATCCCTGTCAACGATGTCCACCAGGTATACCTTTTTTACTGCTACTGGTTTTCAATGCGTCCTGTAACTGATTAAATGTTGTGATATTGTTACGATAATGATATTGAATGCAGGTGTGCATGAAAAAAACATTTTTGTCCACCGATTTGAACCCTTTCTTATTTTGATTCTACACCAATTCTTTGAGATATGATATTGTAGCACTTTTTGTGATGTATAATTTCTAATTAATGTATGAAAAGGTAATCTTTATAACCTACAATTGGTTTCCAAGTTTAAAGCTCTGGAAAACAAACCATGAACTCTCAAGGTACTTCTTACTTTGCTTCAGGTCTGGAACACAAATGAACATGAGGATTTGCAATTGCTTGTTGTAATATCTCGTCCACCAGTCAAAGTGTACGTACTACATCTTCTTTCTCCTATTAGGGCTAATGCTTACGTTAACTTGCTACCTTTTAGTGGTTTTTACTTTTAGTTCAGAAACCTTCAAAGATATTGGATGATATTTCAACTGATCATTCTATTAGTTTGAATCGTTTTTTATTGTGTCATGTAACGTGTTTACCGTATCTTGGAAAAGTTTTCTTACAAACGATCCCTTGAAGTTGGAACTCGTTTCTGCTTTTAGTTCATGTCATTATATGTCAAGGTTGAATGCTTTTCCCCGTCAGTATATATGTATATCATTAACACCCTTTTGGGTGTTCTTTTCAATACGAGAAACACTTGCTTTGTAATGCCATGGGATGGCTATAGACCATCAACCCGTCATGTAACCGCTATGTTGGAAGCCATATGCAAATGCAAACCCTTATTTGTTGTTATAATGCAGACCTGAAAGGACGCTATTCTTTTCGGCCCTCATTTCTGGTTTGGATTTCGTTTTTTAGGTTCATATATGATGACTGGGCCATGCCACATGTTGCTGCGAAATTGACGTTCCCTTATTACTGGGATGAACAATGCTTTCAAGTTCAAGCACCTCAAAAAGACGAGCTCTGATCACTATCTATATCTATGCATATTTTGGGCTTGTACAGTTCCCGGCAAGGCATTAGCCTGTTTCAACTAATTGGTTCACTGTAATGTAAATGTTTGTTTCACTTCACATTTACAGAAGTATGCTTCATTTCCTGTTTTAATCAACACAATACAGCAGTTTGTATCCCAAGAACCCACGTTCCACCGAGTTGAAAAGCACCTGCAGATTAGTTGTGTTCTCAAAAGAACTGTAATAACCCTAATGATTCGACACCTGGATCCCATCAAACAAGCTTATTGATCAGAATCTTGTCATTAAATCTGTCTTAGCGGAAAGTTTCTTGATCAGTTAAAAAGAGCACCACTTTCCTGTGATGCAGTCATGGATCGTCATACGAGAACATGGGTATGATTAGTTAGTTTTTCACTTGCATCAATCCAGCCTACTTCTGCCAATTATGTTGTAATTAAAGGACAGGAAAGCAAAACAAGAAAACCAAACAGGCAAGACCAGCAGAAAATTCGTTTGATGACAGCATCATATGATTCGGCATTCAGGTCTTCTAAACACAATATATAAACGGTTACAATTATCGATTGAATCCATAAATTTATTTCAGAAATTCTGCTGTTATTGACTCTTTCGATGAAGGGTTTAACTTTAAAGGTTTTATGGTTCTACCCAACAATTCTTTATTATTATTATTATTATATATTCCCCCAAAATGGAAAAAAGTAAAATAATTGATATATATGGATCCCAGTTGTATGATTCCATCAGATATATATCAGTGCAACAATAATATTGCACCATTAGCACATTTTGTTTACTTTGTTGCTTATTTTAAGCATTGAATTTTGCAGAAAAACTTGGAGGGTATATAGAAAAAGTCATATATTATCGTTTTGAATATGGTAAATATCAAATATCTTTATATATATGTATATTATATATATGTATATGTATGTATATGTATATGTAAACATTGTCCTAAGAATGTTCTCTTCCTCAGAATCTCACCAACCTTTCTCCTTCCCTTTCCTCCTTCAATCATTATTATTTGTTTAACTATGATTATGGTTTTATGATTATTATTATTATTGTGATAAACCTTCTCTTAACCAGCTTAGCCTAACAATGGCTGCCATTATTCTTCTTCTCCGCTAATCCTTTCCCTAATCCAACCTCGTCCCGTTTCACAGCAGAAAAATCCTTTCTCCATTTTCCAGGACAGGATGGCCTCTTGTCGCACCACACTTCACCTCCTCCTTGGCCTCCTGTCTGTCCTCCCCCTCGCCGCCACTTCCTCCTCCTTTTCAGGAGGCATCCGCCTTGGCCTTATCCGGAAACCTTCCTCCGATATCCTCACCTTCAGGGAAGCTCCGGCTTTTCGCAATGGTGACTCATGTGTGTCAGAAAGAATTCATGTAACTATGACCCTTGACGCCAATTACTTAAGAGGCACCATGGCAGCTGTTTTCTCCATCCTTCAGCATTCCACGTGCCCAGAAAACGTTGATTTTCACTTTCTCTGGTCACATTTCGAACCGGAAGTTTTCTCCGTCATCAAATCTACTTTTCCTTATCTTAACTTCAAGATTTATCGTTTCCGCTCGAACCGTGTCCGTAACAAGATTTCGAGATCAATCCGTCAAGCTTTAGACCAGCCATTAAACTATGCAAGAATCTACCTTGCTGATATACTTCCATTAGATGTCAACAGGGTTATATATCTGGATTCTGATCTTGTCGTCGTTGATGATATTGCAAAATTATGGCAAGTTGATCTCCAGGGAAAGGTATTGGCCGCGCCGGAATATTGCCATGCAAATCTTACCAAATATTTTACGGACTTTTTCTGGTTGAACCGGGAATGGGCGAAGACGTTCCAGGGGAAGAAGCCATGCTATTTTAACACAGGAGTTATGGTGGTTGACGTGGATCAATGGAGGAAGGGAGGGTATACGCAGAAAGTAGAGGAATGGATGATGGTTCAGAAACAGAAGAGGATATATGAGTTAGGGTCATTGCCGCCATTTTTACTGGTTTTGGCTGGGGATATAAAGCCGGTGGATCATAGGTGGAACCAGCATGGATTAGGGGGTGATAATATTGAAGGAAAGTGTAGGAATTTGCATCCGGGTCCTATCAGTTTACTTCATTGGAGTGGGAAAGGGAAGCCATGGTTAAGGCTTGACTCAAGAAAACCATGCACTGTTGATCATCTTTGGGCTCCGTATGATCTTTATCGCTCTTCCGTCCATTTTTTAGAAGATTGAGAGATAAAGAGAGGAGATAACCATGATGATGAAGAAGATGGGGATGGTTGAAAAATGGGGATTGAGTAGATTGATTAATTAGGGGATGAGTCATTTAATCTCAGAAATACTATCATCGGACCACTAAATACGATCATTTTCAATGTATTTATTGGGTCCGGTTCATGTATACGAACATGAATCACATCTAGAAATGTAATTTTCATCATTTAATAGGGTATAAATAAAAAATTGAAAAAGAAAAATAATTTTATGGAATCATTTCAATGCTTCAATTGTGCAAATATCATGACAAAAATGAGAAGAAGATTACAACAAATAAAGGGTGAAAGACCAAATGGTTCTTTAGGCAAGTTATAGTTAAATGGTAGGTCTAAATGTTGCGCAATTTCTAATTTTGGTGTTTTTAAAATTGAAAATTCTAGATTTAGGGTGAAAAGTAAAATAATTCTGAATTTGGTGTGAAAAGAAAGTTATTGTTGGAATTTATTATGGTTGGAATACTATGAATATAATAAAATTATAATATTAAAAAATTAGATTAAAATTTTAAAAATTAATTATTATTGGTATTAAGAATATTAAAATGAATAATATTAACATTAATTATTTGTAATATTAAAAATAAGTAATAATAGTAAAAAAATAATATTATTATTAATATTATTATAATATTTTGATTATAATAATATTATATTTTTATATTA
>CANYBF011231522.1:0-14816 GCA_948192965.1 Dalechampia spathulata | reverse complement strand
TCTTCAATAAAAATCCAATAATTATGTATATATCCTAATTAATTAATACTAATAATAATAAAATAATGGCATCATCTTCTAAATAAATAACATACCTACATAATAAACTTAAAGTAATACCTCTAATAAATATAAAATATCAAATTCATCATATATATATCCCTAACTTCAAATCGTAATTATAGAACAATTCACCTAATTAATGATTTGATAATTAATAATTACCATATCAAACAAAATTTTAATCAATCATTCAAACATCGCCAATAATAACTGAATCCAACAATCAATAATTCAAAGATCCTAAAATGCAATATGAAATGCCTAAGTTGTGTGTGTGTGAATGTGACACATGACATATGAGATGATATGACATAAGACAATCATGAAAACATAATAATAAACATGACTCAGATCATGAAAATCATGTAAAAACAATCAATTTTAAGAAAAATTAATTAATAGCATAATTGGAAGATTCTAAGATCACATGTGGCATCACTTAGAAACAAATCAACATCCAATTAAGCTCATTATGTCAAGTGACAATATAAAACATGATTAAAATGACATTAATTGAGTAATTAAGCAAAATAAAAGATTAAATGGCAAAATCAAAGGAAATTGACCATGGTGTAATGAATTGGAGGACTCTAACATCATTCAAATGTCAATTAGAGATGGTAAATACATCCAATCAAAGCCAATAACATCAATAACATCAAATTAACAAATTAAATAAGCATTTAACTTGAAAAATCAACTTTAAAGCCAAAATTAATGATGTAGGATCAATGTATGATGAATTCAAATCATTAGGGTTACTATGAAACCACTAATACTACTAAAAACTTTAATAAAAATTAGAAAACAAGTGAAATAAAAGTAAGAAATCATGAAAATCTAATAAATCTAACATCTATATGCGCTACACATAGATGGATGTGCATAGCACATGAGCTATGTATGGCATACATAGATGGTTGTGCGTAGCACATAGCATGCAGAATATGAACAAAAATGTATTTTAGGTAAAAATGTAAAGTAAAACATAAATCTCAGTAGATTTATGACTGTTATAGGTCATTCAAGCCATAAATAAGCATTGAATACTATTATAGCATTCATGATTGAAGCCAATCATTAAAAATAAAGCCAAAAATCATAAAACCATCAAGAAATCAAGAAGAAAATGAGAAGAGAATAGTCATTCTTTACTCACTAAAGTAATTAGCTTCTAAAACCTTGATTTCAAATGTGATTAAGGATTTAAGTAGGATTATTTAGTCTTTAATCCTAGATTAATCACTTAATTAAGTGCTTAATTAAGTATGAATCCAATTTAACAAAGTTTGGGTAGATTTTATGAATTTAGAACCTCTTTTCCATAAATACAAGGCATATATTTATAGGAAACGGTGCTTGGTTGTCAAAGGATTAATAACAATATGGGATTTTGGAAAATATGCATTATATGCATAGCATATAGTGCTATATACAGAACATATAGCCTAGAAAGAGGCTATATGCACAACATTTTCATCAATGTGTATCACCCAATGTAAGTGCATTAAGATGTTCACCATATATCAGACAAGCATCATTTGGGGCATAAATGCATTGTATCATATGAAGCATATTATATTTTCATGAGAAAAGGTCGATCACCATACGTATATTTTCAGAATACTCAACATGTAGCACTATATGATATGCATATCAGAAAATGCATGCTATGTGCTCCACTTTCCAAAAGCAAAATGTAACATGCTCTACATATCCAGAACACTCAAGGGAGGCTCAAAAGTATTTATGCAAATCGGGATCAACATCAAGAACTTGTACCAAGTCAAATAAAAGAAACACGAAGTTACAGTGTATAAATGAAAAGTCAAGGTCAATAGAAGTATCATTAGTTTTATTAACGTTTCATGTCAAATAATCAACTTAAACATAATAATATACTTTAATATAAATAGGTGTGATAATAAGTATTGGGATAAGTGTAATAGTGGTTATGACAACTTGTCTCTTTAAAAAAAATTTTATTTCAAAATTTAAATCTTATTAGTCTATATTGCTTGGTTTATTTCAATATTACTTAGTTTATTTTGGTAATAAAATTTTATCAAAATGGATTTGTTCAAGTATTTATGATTTCAAGTTAGAATAAACGTATTTATTGATAAATAGTTTTACGTTGGTTGTATAAAATAAAAAATGTGATTTGAAGTTAGATTGATTATGAAATTAATTGTGAAACATTTATTGATTATTTGCAAATATAAATGTATGCTCTCACATGCTCGGTATTATTGATGCACATGAATGGTTCATATGAATGCATAATAGTATATGAGAATGGTAATTTCGATATGAATGTAATATAATAGTGCTACTCAATTTAAATGTTTAATGAACTAACCTCCAATGTGAATGATAAATATCTCATTAATCCTTGAATATGTAATGATTAACGGGTAATAGTTAATTTATTGATTTAATTGTGATTTGTGGCTGAGCAATCAAGTTTTCAAAAAGAGTGTTTTGAATTTTATGTGGTTTATGAAAGAGAAAGGTTCTCATTTCATGTTGAAACTAAATGCATTTCAAAGAAAAGAAAATAGTATTTTAAAGTTGGATTTATCAAAATCAACCTTATTTCTTTAAATTAGGATTTGTGTTGCATTGCATCACAAAGCATCATTGCTTAGTGGCAGTTTTTTCTTATGTTAGAGCTTTGACACGTATGAAAAGCAAAAAGAATTGAGGCTTGTTGTTTGGATGGATTTTGTTGCTCCTAAAGATTTAGACCAGCCACGGAAGGTTATAGAACAAGATCACAGAAGATACAATTACTTAAGAGAGTTTTTAATGCATATTTATTATCATGATTTGAAGTGTAAATGGTAATATGAAGTACGAAGTTTATGCTCCTTAAATTGTGTTTGAATGATTGACCGTGAAATATTGCAATTGATAATGTGTCTTGGTTATTGATTTGACAAATTAGTTGTTTTTAGATTATGCATATAATGGTACTCTATTGATAATTCTCATGATTGATTAATGGATCTTAAATATATATGTTTATAATTTAATAAATGTTGTTGAATAATTTGGGAAATACTGCATCATGAGTTAAGTCATGATTTTTAAAATGATTATGGTTTTCATTTTGTAGAATACGAAATTAGGTCGAACGGCTCATAAGATGGGTCATGAATTTTGAAATGATCATGACTTATTTGTTTTTTTTTTTTTAAAGAACATGGTCCGAAATTTATTATTATTTTGACCTTCATTTGCTTTATATTTTTTTTGATATCTGTTGGATTGTGTTTCGAGATCTCTTGGATATGACCTGAGTATATATCATCTTATTGCATACATAATTTACTTATAGGTTTATTTTCAATAAATAATTATATTTAAATTCATATTCAACAACATTGATAGTTATTTTTCATATAATTATTGATCACATTTATAATAATTTTTAACATCAGAAAAATCTATAAAATAAAGAAATTATTTGATCTAAATGAGTTTATCCAAGTGATTTAATTTTTTTGAATAGTATAAGATTTTTAAATTAAGAGGATATGACATGAAATTCATAGATCATAATTTTTAAAATTCATAATATTTAAATTTATTTTAAATAAAAAATATTAATTTAATAATAACCTGCTTTTCATTCTTTTTCTAAAATTGAAGAAATGGATACAATGTGAAAATTTAAAATTTTATGAATTTTTATCATTTAAACAATAAAAAATTTTCGCTCCAAACAAACAACCACTTCTGTTCTATTCTATATTCACTACAAAAAAAACAATGGAGGACAGGTGTGAACTCCGTCAATACGAGAAAGACCGGTTAATGATATTTTCCACGGTAATTTTATAATTATATTATGTTAGGTTATATTATTTCTAGAATTCTCCTATATTTTATTATTCATGTTAAAAAAATCTTAACTACTTTAAAATGAATAACTGATTTAAATTTAATTTGATACAATTATTATAAATTAAATTTAAATTATTTATTTTTAATTAAAAGGTCAAAACATTTATTCGTTAAAATATGAAAAAATCCTTTATGACAATTTAATTCGATAAAAGAGTAAACTGAAAACAGGGAAGAACGTAGAGTTTGGTTGGCATTTTCTGTAATTCTTAGTTTTTCAGATAAATTTAATAAATTTCTTATTAAATAAAATTTAATAATTAATAAAAATTTATGATCTCTTCTGATTTAATCGTCAGGTTTCGGAACCACTTGCTCTAACTCTATATTTTAAACGGAGGAACGTGTTTTAAAAAATCATTGTATAAATTTAGAAATAAGAGGATCCAAGCCAAGCCACTGCCAACCAGATTTCCTCTGTGCTTGTCAGAATCATATATGTGATATTATTCACACAATTTTTTCGGTGTAGAAAATACTTCTTTTTTTCTCAAAAGGATGTCTCATTTTTTCAATATTAATTTAATGATTCATTATTAAAATTCATTAATGAATATAATGATATTTTTTAAATGATTTATTTATTAACTTTATTTTTTTATATTTCACGGTGACTATTGTACTATTTATTTATATTTTTGAACCACACTATTTTATTATTTATTATTAGTATTTCACTTTCATTATAAATACGCATTCTTGTCTATTAAAAAAAATAATTAACGGTCATGCCTTTTCTTTACGACCAACATGACATTTTGTAAAGAATCACTAAATAATAAAATGAATGGAAAGAAGAGCACAGACCGACTCCATCGTTACATTTTAATTAATTAATCAAATAAAATTAATTAGATTTGATTAATATAATTGATTTTTAATTAATTAATTTATATAATATATCAAAATTTTAAATTGATTACTGAAACTAATCAAATCGATTTAACCTATATATTTATTTGATAAATTATTTTGTTGGGTCTCTTTTTTTCGAGTCAATGATTTTTCAAAATTTCAATAAGATTCTATAAATAAAATGCCCAATGCTCGCCCAGTGAGCAGTTAGCTATTGCCCAGAGACAAGTGGAACGTCATTGATTGAAATTCTCTTTGGAAGATGAGATCATGATAGTTATTTTTTTATTTGGGTTATTCCATTTTAATATGATCAACAAAGTTTCACTTTTAATCAATATAAAATTAGTTTATTATTAAGAAAAATTAAATCTAAATTACGCATCAATAATTAAGACATGACCAAAAAAAAACAGAAATGAAAACGTGACAACAAAGATGACCCAAAACACACAAGCAGAAGCTGAACAAACAATATAATTATTAATTGGACAACAGTCCCACCTTAAAGGGGAAGAAGAAAATCCAAATTAGTAAACTTAGCTTAGACATATCAAAATTAATAATTTTCATGTCTAGCAATTCAGCTTATTAGTTAGTAAATGTTTTTTTAAACAACGATAATTAGTATGTGTTGAAAAAATTCAGCTTAATAAATAATCACTATGGCCCACATAAATTTTGTCTCAAGGTAGAGACCCACCTCTCATGATCTTTCCAACTTCCCTTTCATACAACATAGAAATATCCATTAAATCCTTTAAAATCATAAAATCAATTAACATTACACAAATAATCGTAATGCTTTCTTAATTTTTATATGTTAATTAAAAACTAATGGAAATGAAATTAAAAATAATAGAACTACTTTTACATATTATTTAAATTTCATATTTAAGTAGTAACCAACAAATTAAGCATGATTTAATGCTGAATTTAATAAATGCAAATGTTAGGGTAGAATTGTAGCTGACCTATAGTGTTAAGAACTTCCAAAACATGCTGATGATAATTCTAAAAATGTATGTGAGCATACATGTACAAACTCAAAAACTATATTTAGTTGTAAATATTATTTCACCACTTTCCAAAAAATGATATTAATACTTTTATAAAAATGAATATTTAAAACTTATTAATTTTTCAATAATAATGATGAAATTTATATGTCACTTTTTAATTAGAATGCATTGAATATATTCTTTGTAAATTACATCATGAAATAAATTAAAACAATTATATTTTTCAATTGACAAATATTCAAATCGAAACATTGATTTTGGAATAAATTATATCAAGCAAGGCTTCTGCTGTGTTTCAATTTGTTATAAAGAAGAGAGTTAGAAAAAAGGGACCTTCCATATCTGTAGTGAGTGAATAGTATAGTCAAACAGTGCAGAGGAGACCAACTATAACCCTCTCCTTCCACTCTGTCACTCACTCCTTCTCTCTCTTTCCTGTCATACAACTAAATAGGAAAGGAAAGGAAAATAAATTCACCGCCCAAAGATGGGTTGTACGGCGTCGAAGCTCGAGAACGAGGACACTGTGAGGCGCTGCAAGGACCGGCGCCGTTTCATGAAGGAGGCCGTCTACGCTCGCCATCATCTGGCCGCTGCTCACGCCGATTATTGCCGTTCGCTTCGCTTAACTGGTTCAGCTCTATGCTCTTTTGCGGCTGGTGAACCACTTGCCGTCTCCGAACAAACTCCCGCTGTTTTCCTTCACCCTCCTTCATCTGCTAGTAGCTTACCGTCACGTGTTTCTCCATCCCCGTCGCCTTCGCTTCAGCCACCGCCTGCTCATTCACCTTCTCCATCTCCGTCTCCCACAATAGCCAGTTCTAAATTCCCTCACATCCTTTCCTCTTCAAACATCAAGGCTGCTTCTAATCGCCGTCGTAAACCAAAGCTGCCTCACATATTATCGGAATCGAGCATTGCCTCTTCTCCTAGAAGTCAGAAATCAAATAATTTTAATTTTAATTATGAATTTCCTACCGCTAATTCGACTTATTCTACTACTCCTTCACAAACCTCCTCTGTTTGGAACTGGGAGAATTTTTACCCTCCATCCCCTCCCGATTCCGAATTCTTCGACCGTAAGAAAGCACAAACTCAAACTCAATCTCAAAATTACCATCAACAGCAAGGCCACCAGAAGCTTCACTCAGATACTGACGACATGGAAGATGAAGAAGATACTGAAACGGAGAAATCAGAGTATGACTTTTTTCAGTTACAAAACAAGAAACACGGCTTCCACAACATCAATGGTAACAACACTAATAGCAAGCAGCAGCAGCAGCAGCAGCATAGTACACTCAGTGAGAGAGAAGAGGTTCAGTGCAGCGAATGGGGAGATCATGACCATTATAGCACCACCAGCTCATCTGATGAAGGAGATGACGATGATGAGGATGGAGAGTCCAGATCTGAGATCGGGACCCGCTCGAATTTCGGTTCATCGGTTCGGGCGGAATCGGTGAAACAGCAGCCGGTTCATGTAAACACTACAAAATCGGACGAGGCCGGTTCATCTGTGAGTTATAGAACGGGAGAGATCTCTGATATGAAGATGATAGTTCGGCACAAGGATTTGAAGGAAATAGTTGAAGCTATCAGAGAGAATTTTGATAAAGCTGCGGATGCCGGAGATCAAGTTTCCGAGATGCTGGAAATTGGCAGGGCTCAGCTCGATCGGAGTTTCCGGCAATTGAAGAGTAAGTCTAAGTCTCTTTCTTATTAGGCGGGTATATTTTTTGAATTAAATTAACTAACATTTAAAACTATACCAGAGTAATGATAATTTTTATTATTAAATAAAATACTTTCAAGAAGTAAATGAACTGGTACTGATTGCAGAGACGGTTTATCATTCAACAAGTATGTTAAGCAGTCTGAGCTCAAGTTGGACTTCAAAACCGCCATTAGCTGTCAAATACCGGCTTGACACCGGTTCGTTGAATGAACCGGGTGGCCCGAGAAGTCTTTGCTCCACTATGGACCGGTTGTTGGCTTGGGAGAAGAAACTCTACGAGGAAGTCAAGGTACATTTGCCTTTTACAAATGCATTGCTTTTATTTTCATTTTTTATATTATATCCTTTTTTAGCCTTTATCTATCTGAAAAACAAAAACAACGAGAAAAAGGGAAGGCTTTGGTTAAAAGGATGACTAGGATATGCACTAGTGTCGAAGATAGCGTAAGTTCACAGTGCTACCTGATTTACGGTGAGTTGCTTTTTGTTTTTCTTTTTCGACATTTGACGAAAATACCCTCTTCCTTCTGAATTAATCCCAAGTATCTTCGTCATTTGGACGTTTGCCTACTTTGTTTTGTCGTTGGAAATTAAGTTTCATTGTAAATACTTGTATCCGCTTCCGTAATCTCTTGAGTTTCATACCCTTGAGACTTATTATTTTTATTTGTAAATTCTTTTTTTACCTGAAACATTGTTTATGGTCGGTCGAACCAACTTCTGTACTTTTTCAGTCATGTGGATGCGCTTATTTTTTAACATTATTAGATTTCAGTTTTTAAGAAATTTTAAAATATTTTGATAATTGATTTGCGCTATAATTATTAAAATGATTTTGGACTCTGGCGCACGAGTTATTAACTTTTTGGATCAACTTTATAAACTCAAATCATATCTCGGATGGTTAAGGGATCATGCACACTATGCAAACTTAAAATATCGCCCATATATTCTTATTTTCTTTTTTCTTCTTGTTCTTCCTTTTTCTCTTTTTTTTTTTAAAATATTATTTCATAAATAGAAGACGGATGATTTGGATTTGTTCTCGCATAATATCTCACCGCTAAACTAAGCTTTGGCGACCTGCCCATAATATGCTGAATATTTGTATAAAAAAAGACGTTCCTGCGCAATAGACTTGTATTTTTGGATGTAGTTATCTGTACATGTTAAAGTAAGCCATTATGGCAAGAGATTTTCAAGTTGACAATTACTAATGAAGACAAATTGTTTGATGAATTATTAGGCTAGAGAGGGCGTAAAAATTGCGCATGAGAAGAAGCTATCGACACTACAGAGTCAGGAGTACAAAGGAGAGGATGATGCAAAGGTAGACAAGACTAAAGCTGCAATAAAGAGGCTGCAATCTCTAATTATTGTTACATCTCAGGCTGTTTCTACAACCTCCACTGCTATCATTGGTCTGAGGGATACTGATCTTGTCCCTCAGCTGGTTGACGTGTGCCATGGGTATGCCATTTCGTTTCCTGACTTACGTTATTCATTGATTATCTTTTGCTAAACTTAACTAAGCTTTAGTTGTTATGGATCTTTTTGTGAATGATAGTAGCTTCGTAGAAGCAACTTTCTTGTGTAGCTGCATAGCGTTGACCTTCCCAAATTTTAACCGTCTTTGCTCCCTCTTTGCTATTTATTTTTTTTTCATTTTTTTTAAATTTTGTGTTGGTAGATCATTTTTTAATATGATAGCTAGGTTTAGTAGAATTGAACTTTTGTCTTTTTTGATACTTAAGAATTTGCTTCTGTTTCTGAATGTTTTGGAAAGTTCCAATCTGCTGGGTTTCCAATAAAGAACATAAATAAAGCTATTTCATCTTCGAATGATTTAGACCCCTAAATTTGCTTTCGTTCTTTACTGAATCTCATCCTAATTCTAACCTATTTTTGCGACACTTAATGCCTTATATTTATTTCGGTGGTAGGTGAAGCATTGTAACTTTTATGGTACTGCCCTGGAGGCATTTGCCTCAGGCCACATGTGCTTCGTTGTACTCATCTTTCAGTTGTAAACTACCTCTTAAAATTATAGTGGCCCCAATGCTGCACCTTTTCAGTGGTTGTCTGTCTTATCTAACATTGAGGTTAAAGCTTAATACTGGAGAGAGAATGAGGTGCAATGGATTTAACTGTGCTATGATCCGCTATTGTCTGTTTGAATGTTGCCTGACAAGTTTCAATATGTGAATAATATTTGATAATTATCAAACATTGAACTGGTATTTCAAAAGGACCATGTAGTAATGATTTGGATAATAAATGTGCTAAGAAGAGTGCTTTAGTTCTTTCAAGGTTCATTATGTTTACGTGACTGTAATAGCTGTCCGAAGAATCGTTACAATAAGTTGTGAGATCCATTTGTAACTTCTCTAGGTTTATTTAACATGTATTATCCAGCTACTCAATGAGACTCTCTTACTGGCAATTAGCCAGCAGACAGCCAACACTAGTTTTCTAACATTGGGCTGAAACACACTGTTAATATCTGCTGATAAACTGAAGTTTGGGCATTTAAAGGGGAAAAAAGGTCTTATATCAGAGGGAGGAACGTAATGCATTGATATTTTGGAATTGACAGCAAGTCAGTACCCAAATTTGATGCCAGTGCAACTGTGGTCCACCTTCATTTAGCTTCTTATGGAGGCGTACCTCATGGTATACATGCTCTTTTGACTCGTCAGATATTTTATTGTCAAGAATGAATATACTGCATGTAATAGGTAATAAATATATTAGAATAGAATTAAAACTTTGTTTTAATTTTTGAATGGTGTACTAATTTGAATGCTGAACCTTTGCCCCTTTAAACCATTTAGGTAGTTACTGATCTGATCTACTGACTGCAGATTCATGTACATGTGGAGATCAATGAATCAGTATCATGAAATTCAGAACAGCATCGTGCAGCAAGTTCGTGGCCTTGTCAACAGATCAAGCAAAGGAGACTCGACTTCTGAACTGCACAAGCAGGCGACTCGTGATCTTGAGTCTGCTGTTTCTGCCTGGCATTCTAGTTTCTGCCGCCTAATAAAGTTCCAGCGTGACTTTATCCAGTCTATCCATGAGTGGTTCAAGCTTACCCTTCTTCCTGTAAGCAACGATAATGCGACAACCGCGAATGTCGAACACTCTGATGTTTATGCATTTTGCGACGAATGGAAGCTTTCTCTTGACCGTGTCCCTGACACAGTTGCTTCTGAAGCCATTAAGAGCTTTATCAATGTTGTTCATGTGATCTCTGTAAAACAAACTGAGGAGCTCAAAATTAAGAAGCGAACTGAAACTGCTTCAAAGGAGCTGGAGAAGAAGGCATCTGCTCTTCGGAACATCGAAAGGAAGTTTTATCACTCATACTCCATGGTTGGTATCGGGCTTCCCGATACAGGACCTGACAACGGACAGGTATTGGATGCTCGGGATCCACTGGCCGAGAAGAAATCAGAGCTTGCTGGCTGCCAGAGGCGGGTGGAAGATGAGATGCTGAGGCATGCCAAAGCAGTGGAGGTGACTAGAGCTATGACGCTGAATAATCTCCAGACAGGCTTGCCAGGGGTTTTCCAGGCATTGACCAGCTTTTCTTCCTTGTTCACGGAGGCACTCGAGTCGGTATGCAACCGATCCTATGCCATCAAATAGTGACCCATGATTTTTCTACTTTTAAGTGTTGAGATAAGTTGGACACTCGTAAGGGCAGGGATTTTTTCAGCTGTGGCCTCTTATTGGTAATTATCATTATTTTTTTTCTGGGAATTTTTTGACATGTAAATATGTGGAATCCTTTTGGCGGCCTTTATCAGGTAAAGGAACGGGAGGGAAAATGTCTGTACAGCTTCATTTGCTTTGGATTGCACTACAGGTTCAAAATTTGAGCTTATGAATAAATTATACGCCTTGACAATTTCTAAATTTTTTGTTAACCGAATATCCAACGATTAAATTAGAATCAAGCTGGCTTGTTCAGTGGATTTTGGACGGGTTTCCATCACAGCGGGTCGAAAGATTACCTGTCAAAAATGGGACAAATTGGAAATATATGCACATTATTTTCTTATCAGTGGCTTGTAGAAAATTAGATTGCTAAAAAATTTGGTTCAGATGTGGATTTTTAAACTTAAATTAGATTGATTAACCTCAAGACTCAAATAGAAGAAAATAAAATTAGAGAAATTACAACAAATATTATTCTGAAAAAATTTTAACGGCCTAAATGCCACTTTGATCAAATTTTTTTTGAGTTGATTTATTTTATCATCTCCTTGCTTTTAAATTGATGAATCATCCATTTTGAACTCATAACTATTTTACTTTCTTAACAAACCTTAGTCATTATCTTTTTCTGCCATCTCCATCATTGCTTATCATATCTCCTTCATGTTGTTAGATATCCATCATATCATGGATGAATTATCGGCTCTTATTATCTTTCTTTTTTCTTGTTAGTGTTCTCTTTCTATCGCCACCAGACCTTCTTCAGTCTCTCTCCCTGATCACGAATTTGATTTAATCACTAATACAAACATCTTTGCAAATCCTCTAGTATTATTCGATGACTCGTTCATTGTCTATTCATTTGTTCATTTTTGTCTTATGCTGTTTATTATTTAAATTTTATCTTTGTTGGTGAAATTCTTTTCAAGATTTCAGATTTGATGGATGTTATTTGGTTTCTTCTTTTTATAAAACAATCATGAAAAATTATAATATTACTTATCTGATGTTTTCCTTTTCTTTTTCTATATTGACAATTAAATATATGAATGTACATGTGCATAGTTTAGGTAATTATGTATGTATATATAATAAGAGATATATAATAATAATAATAATAATAATAATAATAATAATAATAATAATAATAATAATAATAATAATAATAATAATAACTATTATAAATATTATAATATTGCTTGTACTTGATTGGGGAGTGATTATAAGTTTTTTTTATGTATTATTTTTTATAAATATATTTTATATATTATATCATATTTTGTTTGAAATATATATGTTAGATCCAGGATGTTGATAGGTGTGTGTCACGTGTGAGTCAATTTAACTTATTTGCTATTTTAAAGTGTGTTTTCTATGAGTGGTACGACCGTACTTGTTTTAATACGGGCGTACCAAATTGTTTGTTTGTGTGGTATGGGCATACGGTTGACCGTACAAAATTATCTTTACTTTCTTGAGTTCGGTACGGGTGTACCTTAGCTCGCAGGAATTTGGTTTGTTAGTAAACCTATTTTGGTACGGGAATACCATTGGTTGGTACGACTGTATGGTTGCTGGCAGGAAAATTGTTTATCAGGAAAAATATTTTGATACGAGCGTACCAATGGATGGTACGGTCGTATCTAGTTTCCCTCTTATTTTCAAAGTGACTTTTTAAGTTGGTATGGGCGTGCTAAGTCTGGTACGGCCGTATGTGACTTTCTAAAAAAGCTTTAAGTTTTCCTTTTAGTTTCCTTTATGCAAGCTTTCTTTGCAATTAAGTTTACTTGTTGTATTGCAATTCTAGCTTTGTAAACTCTCTTGTATTGTATTCTCATAACCTAAGAGTTAGGTTTTGTTCTTGTGGATTGGTGTGTGGTTAATACTTGAGCATTACATTGTAATTGAGAGTTTGTGAGATTAATATTATTGTAAAGGTTTGAGTATGATCCTGAAAACATTAGGGTTATGATTCAATTGAGGAATCCATGTTGATTGTAATTGATTGAGTTTAATGGAACCCTAAATTGAGACTTAGGAGAAGTGGACGTAGGCCAAGGTTAGTGTCAAACCGCTACAAACACGTATTGCCATTTTCGCCTGAGATTTCAATATATTTATTTTATATTTGTTAAGAGATAATTATGAATATATATATATATATATATATATATATATATATATATATATATTATTGATAAATAAGTATATGTTTACTTTTTCTTAAGATGATGATTAAATGTTAATATTTTTCTAATTTTATACATTGTATTTTTTTTCAATTTTTAATCAACATAATCTAAAACTATTTTAGTTTTTAAATGATTTAATGATATTTATAGTAAATCACGTTTAATATGATAAAAAGCTCATTTTAAGTAACATTTAAATCATAAAAATGCCATCAAAATACTAAATTGATATAAAAATCAAAAGCTCAAACATTAAGTTGAACAAAAAAATTATTTATACAACAAAATAAAAAAATATGAAAGGTACAAATATCAATATGTTATTATTTCATATTTTTATATATTATTTTTTATATCTGCTAGGAGGATAATTCTAAGCCTTACATTTTTTCTTTACTTGTAATGTATTTATTTTGAGTTTTTTTTTGATAAATATGTATATATTTACCTACATTTAATAATGGTTTGAGCATAAAAAGCATGAAAAAATAAATTATGAAATTGATAGATGGGAACAAATACATATACAAATTATCAATTTAGATGGGTTATTTATGAATTTCTTTTGTAATGAATATAATATATTGGTAAATACATGCTATATCATAATATACTAAACATATCACATTCTAGACATTTTGATTTCAATAAAATTAAATATCAACCATGCGGAAACATTTAAAAAATTATCCTTACATTATAGTTATAACTTGTTCTAGACATTTGAATAAATTTTATATAGAAATATAAACCATTTATTTTACCATAAATACATATGTTAGACCCTAGGTTTTGATGTATGAGTCACGTGTAAGTCAATTTAAGTTATTTGCAAGTTTTTAATAGTGTTTTTATGTTGGTACGGGGGTAACAAATAGCTTGGTTGAGTGGTACGGCCATACGGCTGACCGTACCTAGTTAGAACTATTTTATTGAGCTTGGTACGAGTGTACCATTGGGTGGTACGGGCATACGGTTGTGTAAGAGTAGAGCGTCCTGGACGCGGGAGCCCTGCACGCTGTTTGGTGTGAAATGCCGTGGTGCTTGCTCTCAATGGCGTATCCCATTTTAATTTTGAAAACAACGCGTTGAATTTATTAATGGAGTCGCCACCTAGTTGCTTTTGTCAATTCTATTGAACGACTAGACAACCAGAAAATAAAACCCGGGCCTTCCCGTGTTGGAAAGCGGCCTGAATTTCTTTAGAGAATGGGTTCGGGATTTCAAATTTATTCGTATTCCATCTTATTATGTTCACTTTGTTTAATTTTAAAGAAAACTCCTAAGCACGCATTTAGGTTTAAGTTT
>CANYBF011231289.1:0-14511 GCA_948192965.1 Dalechampia spathulata | reverse complement strand
TCCTAAGTGCTTAGATTAATCCAAATTAGGTTAAGAAGCTATTAGTCGCGTTTTTAGCCGTCATAAACCCTAATCCCGTAGCTCTCAAGTTGCCAACCCCGTCAGAATGGAGTTCCAAAGCTTTTAAAATTTATGTCCCGGAGACATACGCGATCGCGTATCTTTAACATATGCTAAACCCTAAAACATACGCGATCGCGTATCCCAACATATGCGGCGTGTCACAAACATACGTGATCGCATATGTTTGTACATATGCAGTGGGTCCAGAACATATGTAGCGTGTGACACCCCAAAATGTGCCAGAATTGGCCCAGAACGGTCTGGAATGATCCGAATCAACCCAGAGTGGCCCAAGACCAAACCAAAATGGTCCTGGATCATCCCGGATTCGATCCGAGTCAAGCCGGTCCAAAATTAGGGTGCGACAACAACATTGTGTAATCCTATGAAAACATGATTGATTAATGTGTTTAGATGATGAAAATGGGGTTTGGTTGAATGTAAAGGTGAATTATAATATGAATGTACTAAAAGGGTCACTAAGGAGGCAACAAGGTATATCATTTGGGTAAGTTGTATGCATATTGCTTTAAAGCATGGATATGTGTTTTGTATGCTGGTTAATTGGACCTGAATTTATGTGCAACATGTATATATATGTTTGCAATTAGTATAGCATGATTTCAAGGTGATTTGGAAGTTAAAATCATGAAGGTATGTGTGAAGAAACTTATAAGGTAGCATGTGAGCCATAATGTGTAAATTATATGACTTTTATGTATTATGATCGATGTGAATGTATAATTATAGATCTGGATATATTACCTATAGATATGACTTAGAACAACATTTTCATGCATTAATACTGACTATATGATAAAGTTGTGATGGGGGAAAGAATTGTATAAGTTAGTAGTATACTAAAAATGTGTATTTTAGTGTAGCATGAGGAAAAAGTCATCTTGTATGGGTTGTTTGCATACCAATTGTCATTTGAGACTTAATATATACATATACCCTATTAAGTAAGAGGTAAAGAGGTGAAGTTATGCAATTTCATTCATGTTGCTTGCAAGTTTCATGCAAGTATGACTTAAAGTATGAAAATAGTGCATTTTAGGTAGCTCTTCCAAGGTATGTGGCCTTTTTACTTTTGGTAACCTAAACAGATGAAATAAATTACATGCTATTACTTGAATTAAAAATTGATGAGTCTAGTTTATGATGGTATATGGCAAATTTATGTTAAAGATCAAGAAGACTACTTAAAAATCCATTAAGTCTTAGTATGTGCAAAAATGGTATTTCTATTTCCTAGGTTCGACAAGTTTATGTTGTATGCCATAAATGTTTAAGGTTTGTACTTTATTTATATGGTTTAATACCTTGAGATGTGTATGACATGATGGACTACAATTAAGTGTCATTCATGATTCATAAAATGGTCATTAAGGGTATATGGTAGCATATGCATATAAGGTGAAAAGAAGAAGGAAGCATGAAATAAAAATTACCATATGAATAATAAAACATACCAAATGAATAGTACACATGACAAAATGAATAGTAAATTGACTAGCATGACTCAGTACCTTAATGAATAGGCATTTTAAGCTTCCAAACTTAATACTATATACACCCTTATGACTCTTCATTATACATAAGAATATTCACTTGGAGGCATGAAATAATGTTAATGCAATGTGATCAAACGTGACTATGACAAATCTTAAACATGTTTACATGTTTTAAATACTTAATGTACATGCCAATATGCATATTTATGAATTATATATGCACTTGTACTTGAATACAAAGATGTGTAATCATATGAATATGGATAATTGCTAACCATATATTCAAATGAAAGTCATTAAGGTATAAACACACTTAATGGATGATATTATTTTTCAAAGACTCAAGTTTGTCGAAAGGCATGTATGACTCTTATGGGTAAAGTGTGAAATATTATAAGATGATATTATGTTTATATGCTTAATATGAATCAAAGTTGAATCATGATTACATGCTATGAATATATATGGATTCTTTAAAGTGATAAGTATAATATGTGAATGATTTTACTAAGTAAATATGAATTGGAAATGCTACAGGTCAAACTTCTCCTTGAGCTATCGATAAAGGCAAAGCGATAACACGTTTATACTATTCACTTTATGACTCACATAGGGTCTTGAAATAATGATTTCTCACTTATATGCTTATAATATCAATCTAATGAGTTTATATTATGAATGACATCATAGGACCATCTTTGCATATGATCATTAAAGCATCAATTATGCATCATGTCATGAATCATTCATAGATAAGGGCATAGTCATGACATATCATATAGAGGATATAAGGTAGGAAAGGAAAGTGATATATAGAGCAATATTCAATGATAGCATACTATGTCATAGAGTTATTACTGATTCTCTCGATGGAATTATATAGTATATGTTCCTATCATGGAACCATAGAGAAATATTATATTTCTACAGGAACCAAAGTATTATATAGTACGAGTATACAGAGAAAAGGACCCAGTACGGATTATGCATAATCATACAGAAATGATATGAAATGTTACAGTAAAATCAGAGGGAGAATGCAAAGCATAATTGCATTCTCACAGACACACATTAGTATTCATATATCATAAAAGTATAGTTAGTGAAACAATGAATGCACTATAGTTTTGCTTATATAGAAAAGCATATAAAGCAATGATGTTCAAATATAGTATTTGATCCAAGAAAAGTTACAGTGGATTTCTTATGGTATTTATTCCTATATATACATAGTCTGCTAAATGCATTGCTTATAATAGATAAAAAATAATACAAAGCAACATGATATGATATGGTTATATTTCTTAATGACTGTTCACCATGATTTGATGTTATTATATTATTTATGATACGCAATCATGTTATTTACTCATTTTATAGCACCATTGGGTTTTATACTTGATCTTTATCATTTAATGAACACAAGACTGGGACCTTCTGGTGAGGATTTAGATTGATTGATCAATAGTCAGAGGAGGTTATGATTTTGAAGAATCCCATTGGATGAATGTAACATACTCTAAGATGTCTTTTACATATACAGCTTGTTGTATTAACCCTTATGGTAGTAATACTTATGCTATGAACTTTTATTGTATGTAATATCGATACCATTAAAGTTGGTAAAACTAAATACATAGATTTGATATGATAGATGAAAGTATTGTTATGAATGACATTTATATGATGTATTCATAAGATATAATAGATGTATACTATTGTATATTAATGTTACCTATATTTACAGATATTACTGGAATATAAGTACATAATATCTGATATAGTTAAATGAATTGAAATGAGAAAAAAATTTATACAAATCTCTTATAGGATAATTAATGATTTCCTTGCTTAGGAGATTATTAGTTATTCTATGGGAGCATGTTACATTAGGTTTGGGTGTGATATTACTATTCTTAGTAACATGTTACGTACATTTGCTTACATGCTACACACATTGCTTAATGTGTTACATACATTATAGCTTGATTTTCATTGTTTTCATGATTTTTAATCATTTTTCACATGTTTTCCATATAAATTGAAGTCTTTAGTAGCATTTTGAGGTTTTACAGTACCTAAATGATATGAATTCATCATACATTAACATAATTTCATTAATTTTGGCTTTAAAATTAATTTTTAAGTTAAAAGCCTTTTAAATTTTCATGTTTATTGTAATTGATAGGATTGGATTTGAATTGGATGTTTGATTAATCTCTAATTAATGCTTAATGATATTAAAGTCTTCCAATTTCTTTTTTCATGATAAATTTCTATTGATTCTACTATTAAATTAATTAATTTTACTTGATTTCTTAATTAAATGTCATTTTAATTATGATTTTCTTATCTTTTAACATGATTAGACTTAATTGGATGTTAATTCATTTTTAAGTGATGCTATATGATTTTAGAATCTTCTAATTCATGTCTTTAATTCATTTTTACCTAAAAATTGATTTTTTAAATTGATTTTCCAAATTAAATGCTATTTAATTTAATTTCTATGCTATTTAGATTATTAAAATTGACTTGGAAAGTAAATTGAGCTTCAATGACTTGCTAAGTATGATTTTGGGAGTTCCCTTATATTTTCATAATATTTTCATGACTTGGCTCATGTTAATTACTATTTTTCATGAATGTTACCAACATATTTAGTGGATTTTGATCCTTGATTTATGCTTTCATATAGCACTGGATTGATCAATCGTATTCTACATTCTCTTTATTGTCTAACATTGATTATTTGTTTGAATTTTTCATTTATGCTTTTTTGGGTCATGCTACCCAAAGTCATCTTTCCTCAAGTGGAGGTGATGTTGCTTAACATCTTGAATTTTTGTATCTACAAAGCTTTTATGTAATAAAATAGGCCTCTATCCCCCTTAGCATGTATATTTAGCATTATTCATCATGTATCTCCTATCTCTCTTGATCCCTTTCTATGGATCATTATTTCTATGCTTTGCTACTAAGTTTGCTTCATATCTGCCATGATATTTGCCACGTTATATCTGCCATGATATTTATCATGCCATATCTACCATGATATTTATCATGTTATATTTGCCATGATATTTGTCATGACATCTACCATGATTATACCATGCCATATTTTTTATGATTTACCATGATATTTATCATGTCATATCTACCATGATATTTTTCATGCCATATCTATTATGATTATACCATGCCATTTCTGCCATGATTATTTACCATGTTATATCTGCCATGATATTTATCATGTCATATCTATCATGATATTTGCCATGTTATATCTATCATGATATTTGCTATGCTATATCTATCATGGTATTTTCCATGCCATATCTACCATGATTATGCCATGCCATTTTCAACATGCTATATCTACTATTATTATTTTCATGCTATGTTGTATGCTTTATTCATGTCTATGGATGCCCATATGCCTCCTTAGGTTGATTAACCTGATTAATATTGTAAAATCAAACTTGAAACTCTAAAAGAATAGATCTTCACTACTTAAACCTATCATTGAAATATAGTTTAGTTGAACCAAATTCGAAACCATTTGATGATGACTCCATCTTATGATCGGATGATTTTTGATTTGGTTCAAATGACCCATAGCATGAGTACTAAGTCAAACCCTTCAGAGATAGGTTTGGGTAGTGAAAATATATTTTCTTAGAGTTTTAAATGCAATTTTTTCATATTAGTCAGGTTAATTATCATAAGCATGCAAACATTCATAACCATGAATAAAACATATACACACAACATGGTAGCAGTCATGGTATATATGGCATGACGAATATGATGAGTATAACATGACAATCATGGCATGCGAGAAATCACATGATATAGGCATGACATGTGAAAGATGATATGTATAAGCATGACATGTGAGTCATGATATGGCATAGGCTGCTTTGTCCTTAGTTTACTATAGGATTCTACCTCCATCCACTTAGAGAAGTAGTCAATAGCCACCAGTATGTATCGATGCCCATTAGAAGCATTAGGATGAATCTCACCCATAATATCAATTCTCCAAGCTGAGAAAGGTCATGGCATCATTAAATTCTACAATTTGACCAATAGGATGTGACTCAAATCATTATGAATTTGAAATTCATGATACCATTGTATAAACTATATGTTACATCCACACACATACAACATCCTTATGTGCATGCATTCTATGCATATGGAATAGTGAATGATTGATTAATGCATGAATGAGATATGATGTATGAATGCTTTGGCATGATGAATGTGATATGAAATGCCTTATAGATAAAGGAATTCCATATGATATGGAATTAATAGAGAAAAAAATGAAAAAAAGGTGAAAAGATGACTAAATTAGTGAAAATGTACTAAAGATGTGAATTTAGTATGGTTTTGTTGAATGCCTTATATGAAGCTCTATGATAGAATTTATGTGTGAAGGGTCATGCTTTGGCATGTTTAACATGTTATTATATGATAAAGTATAATTTAAAATGGGTAAATAAAAGTAAACATAAATTAAAAGCAATTACATGTTAAATGGTAAGCTAGGAAACAAATGACATTTCATGGAAAGTTAAGTTATCACACCCATACTTGGCATAACATGCTCCCGTACTATAATGAATAACTTCCTAAGAAAGAAAATAATTAATTACACTATAAAGGATGCATACATTTTTTTAATGAGTACTATTCATAAATTACTATTTATCAAAGCACCATTCATAAGTTACTATTCATCAAGTCCCGTGGTGAAAATTTTTTACAATAAAACATTTATTTATGCATCGTTATATGTGTGTACCTACGTATTTTAGCTATCTATAAATAAAATTCATTATATTTATGTATCATATCATATTTAATACTCATACGTATATTCGTTATCATATCATGCATATATATAGTGATAAATCTATCAATCATATATAATTATGTCATTATGCATCATCATCATGTTTTTCACAGCAAAACATAGTAATACTATACTTATATACATCACAGCGTACAACAAACTACTACCAAATGAGTATGAAAAGTGCTACATCATGAGAATCATATCTCATAGTATGTTATAAAAGTTCAAACTGATTTTAAGATAGGGCTTCATGTAAGTCTTGACCTTTGTTGACTACAGATCAGCTACTCTTATTGCTCCCCAAATGAACTAGGACCTGCGTTCATCAAATGACAAACACGTAAGTATAAAACTTAGTGGTGTTATAAAAATTTATACAAGGCATACTTTTATATAACTAGGACATCCATTATCAAATCATGATTAATATTCATGAGATAGTGTATTGATATCATATCGTATCAATAAACATCATACTTCATCAATAATGAACATTTGGTATTGTTAGTATAAGAATAAATACCATTTGGGGCCTTTTTGTAATTTCCCTATATCAATTATCATATAAGAATAACATCATACATTAACCATTGTCAATCTTTGTATTGATATCATATATGAATGATGATGTATTCATTTGAGAATGCATCCATGCTTTGCACTCTCCCTTTGATTCTTTTGTAACATTTCATCTCTTTCTATAATATTGTGCACAATTTCAATTCGTTATGGGTCCTACTCATCTCCTGTAAGAGGGCAAATATATAAATGTAGCTATATGGTTTAATGAACCCATATTTTTACTTCCTATCAGGAAGGTTGTTGTATGATTTCATTGAGGGAATCCATATTTTTACTTTCAATCAAGAAGGTTGACCTAGTATGTTTCTTTTCATTTCATATCTCTCCACCTTATAACTTCTGTATACTTATCATGAAAATGCATGTATGCTTTTATGATTCATGACATGAAATGTAGATGATGTATAATGATCGTATGGAAAGTACATTGGATGATATCATCAACCATGTGTATCCAATTTATGAATAATATTAGCATTTGAATGTAATTACATCATTTCAAGTCTTTAAGAGAGGTCATGAAGTGAGAACCATAAACCTATCATCGGTTTACCCCTATCAGGTACTTGGGTAGAAATGTTGGTTTCGTTGTCTGAACCTGTAACATTTCCATTCGATGTTCACTTAGTACAATTATTTACATTTTCATTCAACTTTCATCCAAAATGATCATTCAAGTACCATTCCACATCATTCTAAACCATAATATTTCATACATATGCATATTGGCATGTAAATATCACATTTGAAATGGACATACATTCATAAGAAGCATTCATGCATCATTTTATGTCTTAGTATTCCACATTTTGCATTTAAGGATAAATGCATACATAAATCATACAATCATTTATTGATATGTAAGTCATGTATTGAACATAGGCATATGTATGTAAGGCTTAGTATGGTATGATAAAGTATGTAATATTAATTTGTTTCCATACCTTTAAGTGTATATCCTTAAGTGTAGTAATGAATTATATTGTTTAAACAATCATAGCATGAAGTCTAAATGCTTTAGACCTTCATTCTTTAGATAGCTGAATTTGTATGGTGAGTTACTATTCATTAGGTTAAAGGCACTATTCATTGGTTATATTCATTTGGTATGGATTACTATTCATTTGGTCATTTTTACCTATGTTGAATTTGTAATTGTATATATATAACCATTTGTTTAAGCATTTAAAACAAATTGCATAATGAATTACTTGATGTTAAAACATGCATGCATTTCAAGTTCATACATATTCTGTAGAACAATTCTCATTGTGCAAGCATTTTAACAAGGTAAATGACCTCCAAATTGCGTGATTATCAAACCATTAGAAACTAGACTCAAACATATTTCCACAATACATTATATGCCCAAAAATTCAATTGTTAAGGCCTCCAAACATCAAATTGCCAAATGCTTATAAATTTGCCTAAATGTCACCTGAAATGAGCATATTTGGAGTACAAAAATAGCATGAATTTTTGCTATGCAAATTAATTTATAAATTTGTGAGATTGGTATCATTAGAAACTATATTCATAGAGGTTTCCAATGGTATATTACACACAATTTTTGAATAACATTAAGGTATTCAAAATGCAATTACCGTAAACCCTTAAATCTACCTTTTTACCATTCGATTTCGGCAAGTCATTTACACTTAGTTTGCATGTCTCATTTATGGTATTTAATCATCTTAAAATCTTACCATATTTCACAAAACCATACCTTTACATGTTACTCACATTACCATACCATATTTACCAACATTCATGCACCAAAGTACAACCTAAGGCAGCCATTCACAAGGACTCACACATGTTGTCCCTTTGACACCATTTTGAGCATAACTTTTGTAACTTCATTCCAATTGCCCTCAAATTTATTTTCTTCATTTTAACATCATAATTCACCATTCCCATACATAATCCAATGATTTAAGGCATCAAACTCAAAATTAAGGGTCATTTTACATAAGTGCAAAATTTGGGTAGCAAGTATTTCCAAGCATTTTCCTCACTTCTAACTTACTTCTCATGCATATTACTCCATCCTCTTCATAATTTCTCACTTAATTTACATCATACATATATAATAGAAAATAATAAGAGTCCTTTGCACATAAGTCACCTAGGGTTTTACACAATTCAAATCCATGCACATAACATTACAAAAATGTATCAAACATATGTATTTAAGCCTCCTTTTTCATCTTCCATCAATAATTCATCAAAAACTACACTTATTCTCCACTTTCCCATCATAGAAAAATTTACCCTTGCAAGAACATAAACTTCAGCCACCAATAGCAAGAAATAAGAGTCAAAACAAGCTTAAAAACATAAATTTCATCAAAAATTACCTTAAGAATGTATTAGCTTTAAATTGAAAAATAGAAAGGAGGAGGAAAAGCAGAGAATTCAACGAATGGAGAGGGGAGGAAAATGAATGCTAACTTACACTTCCTCCTTCATAAAATATTTATTTTCTTTTTATTTAATTAAAGAGTCAAGGAAGGGTCCAATCACATGGTGACACTTATCACCATCCTATTGGTTCATTCTTTAATTTCATTTCTTTTTCATTTTCTTCAATATTTCCTTAAATTATTATGTCATATATCTTATACATATATAACATAAATCACATATCTTACATATAAAATTTTACTTCCCAAAATACCCCTCTCAATAGGTGAAATTACCAAGATAAGTAAGCTAAGTGATGAGTTTGATGTTATTTTGCAATCAAATGGAATTTTTGTTTTGGTATGTGAAATTTATTTAAATCCCTAACTTGTAACCCTTGAATTTATCACTTTGGTTGCTACTTAAAGTGTGTAAATAATGTTTAAAGGTGTTTAGAGGGTTTTTTATGCTTGATGATTAATGGAAAATGATTATATGTGATGATAACTTGAATTCAAAGTTGCTACTTAATTTAAGAATATTTTGGGTTTCATTATTTTAAGGGGTAGAAGTGTGTAGCCCTTGAGTTTGTATGAAACAATGATTGAATAATGTGTTTAGATGTTGAATATGGGGTTTAGTTGCATGTAAAGGTGATTTATGGCATGAAATTCCAAAAGGTTCATTAATGGGCAGCAAAGCATGTATTTTATGTATATTGTGTGTACTTGGCCTTTAAGTGTTAATATGTGCCTTGTATGTTGATGAATTAGACCTAAGTTTATATGTAATATGTATATGTATGTTTGTATAGTATGGTATGATTTTAATATGGTTTTGAAAGTCAAAAGATCAAGATATGCATTAGGCTTATAAGGGAGCAAGTGAGCCATAATGTGCAAGTTGTGTAACATTGTGTATTATGAGAAATTTGAAAGTATGATTGCAAATCTGGATATATTATTTATATACAAGACTTAAGAAAACATGTTCATGCATTAAAAGTGACCATATGACCAAGTTTTAATAAAGGAAAAAATTTCATAAGTTAGTGGTATGTTGAAAATGTGCATTTTAGTGCATTTTGGCAGGCTCTTCTAAGGTATGCGGCCTTTTGAGTTTTGGAGGCCATAATGGTTGAATTAAATTATATGCTATAACTTAAATTAAACCTTGATAAGTCTAGTTTCTAATGGTATATGGCTTGCATATATTAAAGGCCGAGAAGATTGCTTAAAAATTCATTTACTCTAAGTACATGTAGAAATGGTATTTGCACTTTCTATTTTCAGCATGTTTATGTTATATGCCTTCAATGTCTAGGTTTTGGTACTTTGTTTGCATGGTTTAATACTTGAGATATGCATGACATGATGGACTAAAAGTGAGTATCATTCATGACTTATAAGATGGTCAATAAGGGTACTTAATGGTACATATAAATAGGGTAAAGAGTAGTAAAAAACATGACAGGAAAATGACCTAATGAATAGTAAAAAGTACCAAATGAATAGTAATGTACCTAATATGACCTGGCACCTTAATGAATGAGTATCTTAAGCCTCTAAACGTGATGCTACATACACCTAGACCTTATGACACTTCATTATACACAAGAATATATACTTAGAGGCATGAAATAAAGTTAATGCTATATATTCACATATGTTATGACAAGTCTTATACATGCTTGAATGTTCCAAATATCTGACTTACTTACCAATATGCATGTGTATGACTTATTTATGTCCTTGTACTTGAATGAAAAGGTGTGTAATGGCATGTATGTGAATATAAGCTAATTATATATGTAAATGAAAGTCAATGGTGCATAAACACACCTAATGGATGATATTATGATGCAAAGACTTAAGTTGGCTGAAAGGCATGTATGACCCTTAATTATGAAGTGTGAAATGGTATAATATGGAATTGTATTTATATGCCCATTATTAATCAAAGTGGAATGGTGGTTACATATCATGAATGATTATGGATTCTTAAAGATGATAAGACAAGTACAATAAAGGCATATTCATGACATGTCATCAATTATGCATCATGTCATGAACCATCCATACATAAAGGCATATTCATGACATATCATATAGAGGATATAAGGGGGAAAAGAAAGTGATATACAGAGCAAAGTTCAGTGAAAGTGTACCAGGTCATACATGTATTATCGATTCCCTTGATGGATTCATACAGTTATTATTGATTCCCCTGATGGAATCATATAGTATAGGTTCTTATCATGGAACCATAGAGAAATATTTTATTCCTATGGGAACTAAAGAATGATACAGTACTGGTACATAGAGAAATGGACTCAGTACAAGATTGTGTATAATCCTACAGAAAAGAAATGAAATGTTACAAGAAAATCAGAGGGAGAATGCAAAGCATGAATGTATTCTCATAGACATACATTATCATTCATATATATCATGAAAATAAAGTAGATGAAATGATGAATGCACCACAGTTATGCTTATATAAAGTCATACACAGAGTAATGATGTATAGTACAATATTTAATACAGGAAAAGTTATAGTGGATCTATTATGGTATTTATTCTTATATTTACTAATTATGTCATATATGTTACCTATAACAAATAAAGAATGATGTAAAGTGACATGATATGATACAGTTATACTGCTTAATGATTGTTTACTATGATTTAACTTCAATATGTTATTTATGATACATGATCATGTCATTTACTCATTTTATAGTATTACTAAGTTTTATACTCAGTGTTTATCATTTGATGAATACAGGACCAGGACCTTCAGGTGAGAGTTTAAATTGATTAATCTACAGTCAAGAGAGGTTATGAATTTGAAGAACCTCATTCTTGGAGCAATGTTGGATAAATGTAACATACTCTAAGATGTCTTTTGTATATGCAGCTTGTTAGGTTAACCTTAATAACAGTAATACTTATGTTAGGTACTTTTGTTATGTGTAATATCAATACCAACTTATCATGTAAAATTAAAAACATAGATCTCATATAATGGATGATGGTATAAGTATGCATGACAGATATATGACATATGTACAAGATATAATAGATGCATACTATTATGTATTGATATTACCCATGTTTACAGATATTATTAGATTATAGGTACATATTATTTGATATAATTAAATGAATTGAAAATGAAAAAAATTGTATAAATCCCTTGTAGGATAATTAATGATTTCCTTGCTTAGAGGATTATTAACTACTCTACAGGTGAGTATTGCACTGGGTTTGGGTGTGACATTATATACAGTCTATCTCTATAGTAAGCCAGAAATAACCTTACTGCAAGATCTTTCTATATAGAGTGAACCCATTCATATAGGATTCATAGGCACTAGCATGCACTATTTACATAACTGTTTTGATCTCCTTCCTTGATAAGCACCAAAGTTGTAGACCATTAATTATTGTTTTATAGAGAACACCTTGATTCTAGATAAAATTAACTACTAGCCTCTACAAAGCTAGCTTATCAGTCTTATTAACTTCTATTGGGTAAGCATCGATTCTTAAAAATTTCATGATATTAGCATACCATAGAGTTTCATCTTGTTGGTCTAGTACTATAACCCATTGTTCCTCATAGCATGGGAACCTCGACTGCTCGATGATCATAAATTGTATCTAACATTATAATCATTCATAAACTGAAGTCAATATGGACAAAGTATTAATCATCTGATTCTCATCTTGTGGAGTATGAATGAGCTAAAATTATAAACCATGAGTGTCATATATTCAACATAAGGCTTGAGCCTCTCTTCCTTGACATCTTATTTAGTTATAGACTAGTGAATGATAAGCATTAAATCACTAAATATATCAATGTCTTAGGTACCAATCATTATCAAAATTTCAAGCCTAAATAGACATGCTTCATACTCAGCAATATTGTTATTGACTAGGAAGCTGAGCTACTTTAAAAGCATAAGCTGTTCACCTTTAAGAGTGACTAGCATAACTCCTATACTTGCACCTCTCTTGTTGACCATGCTATTGAAATGCAACTACCATTTTTGGACATCCACTACCCCCAAGTGTTCATTTGGGAAGTCCAGTTTACAGTCTCAGAATTATCCACCAACCTAGATGCTCAAAATTTAATGATTGCTTTGCCTTTGATCTTTTTCTTAATGATGTAATAGGATAATCCATCTAGAATGCTTCCCCACAAGTAAAGGAGCTTCATACAAGTACTTCATAGGAACAACCTTAGAGATCACTTGAACTTGATGCAATTGGAAATAATGTTTGAGCCTCTTAGTGACCCAAACCATAACCATGCATATCTTCTCAACAGTATTTTACTTGCACTCTATTGAAAACATTTTCTTACTTAAATAGTAGCCAACATGCTCAATGCCAGCTTCATCCTCCTAAGCAATCATCGCACCCATTGACTCCTCCTCTAAGGCTAGATAGAGTAATAATGGTTTCCTTGATTGTAGTGGCTGCAGAATCAATGGGTTAGAGAGATAATGCTTAACTCTCTCAAATATGAACTGGTAGTTCTCATCCCAGACCATATTCTAGTGGGAAACTTCAACGTTATATCATCTATATAGACCTTGATCTTTGTGGATTAGGTCATGTAATAGTGTTATTATGGCCCTTTGATTGGTAGCACTTGTATTCTTTAGATCAAAAAGTATGACCTTGTAGCAATAGGTATCCTATTCTATGATGAAAGTTATCTTCACCTTATCCATGATAGCCATAAAAATCTAATTGTATCCAAAAAAATCCATTAGTAAATGAATACATAACACTGGTGGTTGCTGTGAGCTGCCGTATCCGTTTCCGTGCTTTTACGAGTTTTAACTTTTGAAAAAGCAAGCGTGGATTGTGGAGTCACCACCTAGTTTGTTTCTATTAATCCGATTGAATTAACTTTGAAAACTAGGAAATAAAACTTAGGTTTTCCAGAGTTGAAAACGACCTTAGTTTCTTCAGAGTATGGGTTTGGGATTTTCAAATCTATTTGTATTCCATCTTAATATGCTCATTTGTTTAAGTTTAATGAAAGCTCCTAGCA
>CANYBF011231272.1:0-33495 GCA_948192965.1 Dalechampia spathulata | reverse complement strand
ATTACGGAAATAACTCTAGAAGTATCTAAAATTAATATATGTATATATATAAATCTATAAATTAGAAACCCTAAATCCAATTAATCACTACTTGATCTTATCTGAGCTAAGAGAGGACTCTCTCTTTCAAGGCTGAACCCTAATCTCTCTCCCCATTAGCCACCCTTCCATGTCCTTTTATGGCCAGCCGGCGGCTATTTTGAAGGAGAGAGAGATTTGGGGTTTTGTTTTGAGGTATAATCTTTAGCGATGAAGACTGCCTGCAGTCAGAGCCCACGATTGCTTAATCGATTGGGCAGTGATGGCTTCGCGGGCTAATCAATCACACCACAAAATCAATCCTTTTTTTTTGTATTTTCCCTTTGAATTTATTTACATAGATATGAACTTAACTGGATTTTGCTTTTAAGCTTTGAGATTTTATGATTGCAGGTCAGTATTTGCAGAAGGAAAGCTCGAGTTTTTAGGACCTGTTGTTGATGCTGATTCCTGATATATGGCCTGGCTGGTTAGAATTGATAATTTTAGGGTTTCTGTGCTGCGATGCTTGAAAGATTGTAACTTTTCATTGCCATTGTATTCCTTTTCATGTTTCTTTTATTTGAGAAGGGGGAAATTATTAAATTCGAATTTAATACTTCCAGTTCTGGTCGACAGGATCACATTGATGTCGAGAAGATTCATTTTTGCTAATCCTACACAAGATTTTCTTTCAGAAATCAAAATGAACTAATTCTGAAGAACATTCATCGATCTGCAGCCTTTCCCTGGCATTTGCATATTTTGAAATGACGATAAATAATCCTAGCTTCTGTTAACCCGGCAATCTGAGCATCGTTCAAGGCACAAAGTTGTGTCCGGGAAAGTTAAAATCTGAAGCTGGTAATCCCTTCGTGAGCACATCAGCAAGCTGTCCTGTTGCTCACCTGAGATTAACTTGTTTGTTATATCACCAGTTTTTACCTGAAACACAAGTTCATCTCAAGGTATTTCGTTCTAGGGTGATTGATAGAATTCCTGGGCGAATAACTCGCGGAGATGTTGTCACAGTACAACTCTACTGGGATTTATAATTGAAACTGCAGCTCTACGGGTTTTGAATCAGTTGAAGTTTGCTTGCGTTGCACCGGAGTGTGTTGATGGGATTAGCGATAATTAAATCAAACCTCGATACCCGAGAAATAGCTTGGTTGGCCAGCATCATTGGACAAAAACTCGAAACACTAAACTGCAACAAGTCATTACCGGAAGCTGTTAGAAGATGGCAGCATCGTTATGCCTGTAAGTGAACATGGAAGAGTCAGATCGATAAGCATGGAAACCCATATGCAATAGCTATGGAGTGAAGCTAGTGAAACCATGCACTAGGGGCCTGACGCGGACCCCATTGGGATATAAACTTCCTCATCTATTGCCCCAAGACATCTAGCTTATGGATCATCTAGCCCATAGAAAGTGACAGAGATAAAACAATAGGAATCATTGCAGACTTAACAACGAAACTAAAAGTCTCATCAAAATCAATTCCTTATTGCTCTGTAAAATCTTCTGTCGCTCGATGGAGCTATCAGAAGATCACTTAATCTTGTATACCCATCGGCAACTGATCATATTAACATCTTCATTAGGCAACAAGACCAAGTACCAAGTATTATAGTTGTGTAATAGACATGTATATATTTCTAATATATTTTACATGTGATTTAGCTTGAAGTATGAAAATATGCAGGTTTTGAAACTTATGAAGTTATTATGTAACTAGTTTAGCATAAATGATAAGATGACAATAAATAATTTAGATCTTACTTATTGCACCCACTTAACACAATTGGATGCTAGTTATGCTCAGCTAGTTGAGACGTATAATTCCACTACAAATGAAAGTTAATAATGAATCAAGCATTCACTTGATAAATCTTGTGGCTTTACAAGTATTAATTTGGTAGCTTTATTCAACTAACGAATAATAGTTGATAGTTAATAAAAATAATCTATCTGATAAAATTTTATTAGATGTAACTGTTAAAATATAAAATGATTATTAAAAATATATATTATTTTAATATTATTTAATGATTTTTCAATAAATTAATTTAAAAATTAATATAATAAATTTAATTTAAATATCTGAAAAATGTAGAAATTATTTGAATATTATATGTTAATATTTAAATTTTGATCTTTTAACATTTTTTTTTTAAAAATTATATGTAATTACATTAATTTTATTTTAAATATATCTTATATTTTATGAATCACCGGGAGATTTGTTTAGAAGGAATTCAATATATTTTTATTCATTAATCACATCATTGCATAATGTTTTTTATATTTAAATAACATATCGTTATATATTAGATACATATTAAATTATTTTTAAATTTTAAATTTAAATAATTTTTAATATGATATTAGAATTTTTATGATTAAAAAATTTAAAATTTAATTTTAAAAAAAGTAATTATCAAGGGGTTGTTCTCAAAATCAGAACCTTTTTTATTTCTGAGAGGTGGAAAAAGAAAAAGCAAAAATAAAAAAAATGGTGCAAGTTACTAGAATTGGCTTTTCACACAACTAAGAGTTATTGATGCTTGTCAATTATTTCAAGCTTACCAATAATTCCAATCAAATAGATTTAATAAATTTATTTATAAATAAATAAAAAGTATAATCATTTTATTGCAAAGTAAAAAATTAAAAATAATTTAAATAAATATGAAAATAAAAAATAAAAAAATGAATTTTGATGGAGTCATCACGAAAATTGATATGGAAAAAATATAAAAACAAAAAGTTATAGGTTAATATTTATTTTCATATGTAAGCCATTTACTCTAAATGGCATATATATTCATTATCAAAATTCAATATTATCGTATTTTACAAAAATTTTAAAATTAAATCGGTTATTAAATTTACAAAATATAATTTTGATCGAAGTAATTAAAAATCAGTAAAACTAAAATTTATTAATCGAAATAACTAAAAGTTAAAATATTTGAATGGAATAATAACTCATAACATAAGATAACTACATAAATAAACAGATATATCATACCATACTTTAAATTAAATCGCAATTATTAAAAATCATCGATTTGATTCGGTTTTTCATAATTTTAGCTTGCATCACCTTTTGCATGAAAATGACGTAACAGTCGCCACTTGTTTTCTCCAATCATTCCCATACAAGTATATATATATATATATATATATATCCCATATTGAACTAAATTAAATCAATTAGTCATTCATTTTTCAAAACAAAAATATTTATGATTTGGATTCTATATAAAGATTTTAAAAAATTAATTTACATATAAATATAGTTTATCCATTATTATATTTTTAATAAATTAAATGCTCAAATGAATGTATCTATTTAATATTTTATAGATATTCATATATTTTCAAACAAAGATCGTTTGTTTTTATTAAGAACTAATCTTATTTGATCACTAATATACAATTAAGCAAGTTAATAGATTTTTATTTCCTTCATCCAAAGAAATACATGAATTAATAAAATTAATAAATATTTATTTTCTTTACCTTATTATATAATTTTTATATAATATCTAAAAATGGAAATTGATAATTTGTTAAAAAAAAAAGGGAGGGTGGAAGGAATATATATTATTATCCTAATAAATGAGGGTATTTTTTAATAATTTAATTATTAAATATTATTTAAAAATAATAAATAAGGCATAGCCTTTGAGGATATATAAGAGATGGCATTTTCCAGTTTTAGGAAACTTTATCCCTTCACACGATAAGGTGTTAGGTTTCCTATCTTCTCTCATCGGTATCAATATTTTTTAATTTATCATTATATTATTTACAAATTATATTACATTATTTAAAGATATTACATATTTAGTAGTTTATTATTTTAATGCATACGAAATTATCAAGATATTAAAGAGATTACAATAAACCATTTATAGTAATTCAACCATAGAACGTTTACTTACGAGAACGTTTACAATATATATATATATATATATATTAAAATATAAAATAACAATTAAAATATGTAATTAATAATATGAATATAATTTATTAACATTAAAATTAAAATCAAAAACCTCAAATTTTAACGATATCAATTAATTATATTAATCTAAAAAATTTATTTCATTTAATTCAAGTTGATTAGCCACGATAATTCAATTGTTAAATTTAAGTGATAATTCCATTATTAAATTTTTAATTTTAGTAACATATTTATTAATCAAATTAATAAAATTTCAATTTATCTCTTTAATCATTTTAGTTAATTATCTATTCTTATTCACACATTTAGCTGAGATTTTTCTGGAAAATTCAAAAATTTATTATAATTAATGAATTTTTCTTTATATGAAAAAAAGAAACTGAATGTGGAATCAAACATGAATATTGAAAATCACCGAAAGAAACTATTCTTGTTTTGTGGTAACCAAGAAAAATGGATCAAAAGGGGAATCATTTAGCATTTTTATTTTTAATTATGTTTTAATTTTTTGAAAAATTTTATCAGATCATTGCTGACAGAGTCCATCAACCCTTTTGCGATACACTTCCCTAGAATGCACGTTCAAGACATCTCCCCTCCTTCCATTTAGATTTTATTGGAAATATCAATTATTCATTAAAATATTACTTTATTTTACATAATTATTTATAAAAAATATTTGAAATTATTTACAATTTTTCATGTATTTCTTTTAAGTTCTGAAAAAAATATTAAATAATTAATAAAAATAATCTAATTTAAAAACTTAGACTATTAGATTTAAAAATAAAAAATATATATGAACTCAATTTTTTATTATACATTAAATTATTATTTAACAGATTAAATTTGAGATTTTTAAACATAAAAATTTTAATATTATTTCAAGAATTATTAATTTAAAAACCTATAGTATTAAATGAGATATCAACATGATTTTATATTTTTAAGATAATAAAATTTTAAAATTTATCGAAATAAAATGAATTATTTAAATTTTAACATTAATATGTTGAGCACATATATTGAAATTCAAGATTTCGAATATTTACAAGTGAAAATATTAATAAAAAGATGAATTACACTTTTGAGCAGTCCAAGGGCCACCAATATATATATATATATATGCTTTATATGAAAGTGATGGAATGGAATGGGAAGGAAAGGAGCCTTATCACTTTTATTGGAATAATGGGACCAAAAACTAGATCCTTATTATAATTGCTTGTGAGATAATTCCTGAATTTTTGTTGGCATGGTTTTCCAATATATACTAATTATAAATAAATTAATAAATGTTATTATCATTTTTAAAGATAAATTTGAGATAAATAATCGATAATTATGATCATTATCTTTTCAACATGACAAGTAGTTAATTACGTTAGTTAAAAGTATAACAATTTGATTTGTGCATTAAAGATATTATAATTATCACAAACAAAATTTCTAGAGTTTTGGGTTATTGTGCTTTTCTATATATAGCTCATTCTCCTCTCCATTTCTTTCATCCATCCTTCAATCATCCTTCTCTTCAAGACCCAAAAACGGTTTCTTCTTCTTTCTTATTCTTACTCTTTCCTTTGGTGACGGTGGTGGCTGCGGAGGCGGCGGCGGCGGCGGCGGTGGTTCACTAGCTAGCCTGGCATGTTGGCCCGGAAAGTAATCATGCAGCCAAGGATGACTTGCCGACTCTTCATATAAAAGGTACATTCATTTTTGGTGCGTGGAAGTATGCCGGAAGAGATGACTTACAATGATGAAGAAGTTGGCAGGTTGTCCTTGGCTACATGTTTCTTTCTCCTCCTCATGCCAGGCTTACGGTGATTATTCGTTTCATTCTTATCTATAATATTAATTATTGACCTTACCTACCTCCGATATCAACTCCACGCAACAAAAGGGTAACTCTTCTTTTCGATAAATATTTCATTTTTAATCTTTTTATAATCCGATTAATTTTCTTTATCGTCTCTAACTAAGTGATAATTACGTAGATTTAAGTAATAAACAATCTTTCAAGTTTCAATGCAATGTAAGAATTCAGAAGAGTACGGATATATGTTTAGTATTTGTATTACAGAAACCAAAATGTCATCTTCCCAGTTCTTGGATCACTCCCAGTCTATTCTGAAAATGAGAGGTGAATCATTATTATTGTGTGGCAACGTGTGTAATGAAATGAGCTGTCTCTTTCTCTGAATTTTACGCATCAAACATATCATATTTGTACCTTATTCGCTTATATCAGTGTTTTACTGTATCCAAACTGTAAATGCATATATCATATATTTTTACTATATGTTTATAATAAACATGTATATATAAATGTAAGAATATCATATCAACAAATAAATAATTATATATATCATAATTATAAAAAGTATTCATAATTAATGCAAATTATCTATATAAATAAATAAATAATAAATTATCTATATAAATATTGTTAATAATTAATAAACTTAGTGATTGTCATTGATTGATATGCAGATTTTGAACATGAATAGCTCATAAGATAAATTATTGTTGGGTTATTTAAGCAGATATAAGTAAGAATTTAGAAAAATATTTACAATTTTACAATGTATAATTACAAAAAAAAAAACTTTAGTAACATTTTTATTTTAAAAATATTATTTTAATTTTTTTATTCATAAAAATACTATAGTAAAATATTATTTTTTAGTATATAATACATATATTTTTTTGAAAAAAATTATGTTTTGAAATTAATAATAATAAAATATAAAAAAATGTTCATATTTTTTAAAATAATATTTTGATTATGAAAATTTTAAAAAGTTTTGGGATATTATTGTAAAAAGCCCATAATTGTCCGAGCAATTTAATGGATTCTAGTCGTTGTAAGAATGAGAGAGCGAGAGTTTGATGGGAGAGATGTTTAAAGAAAGGCCACGTTGGTTCATCTTGAGACACACCCAGATGTTATCCATCTTCTTCGTTGTGCATTTCGTGGATTTAATCCATCAACTCTCCCATTGGCATCGGTTTCATGGTGGTCCAGTCCGTACTGCAGATAATTTGCTCTGCTACCATACCGGCTAATGGTTCTAAATTTCTGCCTGATTTCCCAACGGTTATTTCAGTTTTCTGGTGGGTCATCATTATTTCTTGAAACTTCAATTGTCTTTCATTTGGATCATTTGATGAGACAAGCAAGTAAGATTTCCAATCATTCTACCAATTCAAAATCTTTTAAGATCAAGCAACGTCACAAGCTTGAAAATTTGTCGATCAAAACCGAGATGAATGGATATAATCAACTTAAAATACCTTGAGAGGATAAGGCTAAGTCGAGCTCGAATTAGTTACGGATGCCATCCATAAAGAACAAGATGGCAATACTAATATCTAATAATATTACATCGACTTCACAGATCCAGGGTAACAACCCGTGCTGTGTTACCAACCAGGGCCACAAAAAAGACGATAAAAAACAAATACAAGCTTTTTTTTCCACTTTCTTTCCCCTGTTAGAACTACACAGAACCCCTCATAGTCATACAAGCAGGCATGGATTCAAAAAAAAAGGGAATCCCAAGGCCTGTAATTTGCATGGACACACCTACTTTGCGGCATTATATCGCACAACACAAACCATAACTGTACAATGATAACTGGGGAAGGAGAGTTGATCGCCAGATTGATTCTTTTTATCTCCCAGAAGTCGCCAGCGTCTTCTCCTCAGTGTCTTGAGCGGATCTCGAGCTCATTGTAGAAATAGGTCGAGGAAGAGGTAGAGCTGGATCCGGATGTGCTGGGGTGAGTGATGGTGTTGTTTCTTCCAGAGAATGATTAGGCTCTGGTTGAACTGGTTTTGGTGTGTATGTAAAGTTTAAATCTTTGTTAGCAGCCAATGCGATAAGCTCTTTCTCCTCCAACCCTTTCGTTGGCCCAAGACTACATCGATCTGGGGAGTGCTTGGCCAGTGCGTCCTTGAATTTCTTGATCTGAAAATACAATGAAACCATCAAATCGTAAACTTCACATTGCAGCAATGCAAAGAGTTCATGGATTTCTTAATGGATGATAAGATTTAATTCTCCAAAAACAAGAACAAGAAACAGAGAATGGAAACGGACATCCAACAAAATGTGAATCGAGGCAATGCACCTACATAAGACAGCAATTAACTCTGCAAAAGAAGTACAATCAATACGAAACTAACCGTGGCGTTGGTGCAACTAAAGCTGCATACTCGGCCTTGAGCCCCTCGATAAAACCTAAAGAAAGGCAATACGTGCACATTGAGGCTATAACACATGGATTTATGTTCCTCATAATTCACCTGAAGAAACTGCACATCAGGATTCATCTCTGCAAATTGACATATCTGCCATGCCACAAGAACAAGCACGACATCAACATTCATTTCGAAAATACCATCAATCACAAATATTCGAGCAATCAGAGCACATCATAATATAAAGAGATATATCATAACTGTATATTAGCATTATATACCTTGGGATGGAGAGCTTTGCAGCCACCACAGCCAGGAGAGAAAAAATCAACAACTACAAGCTTGTCACCGGCGTTCATGAGGGAGTCGGCAAGATCTTGTGCAGAGGTGATCTCCCTCATATTTGACTGCAACCCCTTCTCCCACCAATTTTGAGCATTCTTGAATCTCAGGCCAGTCTGCTAATAATTACCATAAAAACAAGGAACAAAATCATCACATGCGCCTAAATGAGGAAAAGTTTCAAACTTTAAATTTCGAATGTTAGAGAATCAAGTTGAAAATGAAATCCCACAAGGTCCTTTCCTTGTTAGAATTGAATCTTCAAATTCCTTGTCAAAATCCCTAATTACTAAAAAAAAAGAATAACAAGAAAGCCGTCAAACTACGTTAATCAACAGGGGGGAAAACAATAAACGCGATCCCAAAATAGAATTAATCCCAATCTAACAATCAGAAATTAGAAAGAAAATGAAAGAGGAAAATTTCCAAAAAACAAAAATCCGATCTTGACCAACCTGAGCCTGGATTGAAAAATTAAGAAAATTCGGTCTGCTGGATTGTTTTCCTTGAATTTCTTGAAGAACAACCCTCTTGCCATAAATATCAGACGTAAGGGAAATCTTCTGTGATCTCAAAGCCAAAGAATTCAATCTCCCAGAAGAAACCTTAAGACTGCAACTTGTTTTCAAACAAAAGGCCGAAGCTTTCTTCTGGTTCTTGAAACTAGCACGAGAAGAAGAAGAAGAAACAAACATACAGTTCTTGCTCAAAACATCTGCCATATTTTCACAAAATACCCAACAAGAATAACAACATGAACAAGAAAAATCTCTCGAAAAAACAGGAAAAAAGAAAGCAGTTTTACAGAAGAGAAATGTGAAGTGGGTAGGAGTTATTGTTCTTCGTTTGTTGTTGAAGATAAATGGGTTTTTGATTTTGCTTTTTGCTTTTATAATATTTATTTTCTTTGAATCAAAGAAAATAAACACACTTTCTTGAAAAGCATTTCAGAAAGCAAAAAGCAAAATCAAATTCAAAAAAAATGAAAATTCCAGGGTTTTTAAATCTGGAGTCGTTGACTGTTAACTGATGGTTACCTCTGTTCGCTATCCACCGTCAGATTTCAAGGCCGGTAAAGTCATCCAACGGCTACACTCTCTAGCTTTACCGCAATCTGAAAGTAGTGGATAAGGTTCCTACCGGTCGGCAGGTGATCAGGCAATTGCGGTACACGTGGCGAGGAGTTGTTGACTTGATCGTCAGAATTTCGGATATATGCTTCTGGATAAAAAAAAACAGTTTATTTCATTATTTATTTTCCACATTTTCTATTTATTATTATTTTATATTTTATATTTATTTTGGTTGTGTGGTATTTGGGCCTGCCAGCCTCATAACATGAATAAGCTTTTTTCGCACGGGAAATAATTGCGGTGGAAAATTCTTCCGCCTGTTTCTGAGTTACCTTACAACTCCGTCTCCCCTTTTCTTAATTACTTTTTGTGATTTTTTTTTAAATTTATTATATATTAATATTATTTATTTATTTATTATTAATTATAATTCATTTTCTCATGATTAATACAAACATTTTATGTTCCCATATTTATTACATTAAAAAATTAATATATTACATTTATTTGATTTTAATAATTTTTAAATATTTTCGAATATTAACTATTAAAATTAGGAGATGTAAATAGTGATCAAAATCTATTAATTGAATCAAAATCAAATATTATTTTATTTTATTTTATTTTAATGTTTAATCTTTTTTTTTTCAATAAAAAATTTTAATTTTTCTTACATTAACACAAATCAGATATTTATAAAATTTCAAATTTTTAAATTACACTAAACAAAATATTATTATTATTTAAAATAAAATTTATAATAATTTACATAAAATTAATAATTTTATTAACTACTTCCTAAAACTTTACATTATTTTCTATTTTATTTGATTTTTATTTTTTATTTTAATTAAAATTGTTTAATTTTATTATATTATAATTTAATATAAGAATTCAAAAAACAATTTAAATAATTAATAGTTTTTATTAAGAAATGAAAAATAATTTAAAAATGTTTTGTAAAACATGTCAAGATGTATTAAATATAAAATGAGTACTAATTAATTCATTGTCTCAACAAAAAGCTAATTGAATCGTTGACTGATGATTATGTTGAATTTTTTTTTGTACTTATTTTAATTTGAAATATTATTTGTTATTTATTGAAAGAACAGATCAACGGTCGGATGCATCAATCACAGAGAAAAGTGGAAGTAATGTTAGAGAAAGATACACTGTTTTGATAAAGTCAGCAGATGGTGGCCGCAAATAGTGACTAGGTTAAGAGTCGCGAGAAGTAGATAAAGTATTAACTAATTAGGTTAAACGTGTTCTATATTTTCTTTTCCTTTTACATTCCGTGCAAAGCTTTGATAGGCCCATTTACAAAGTAGGGCTTTAATTCTAAGTATAGCTCAGTTTACAAGATGTATAAATACAATATAATAAATGAATAAAAGACATACAAAAGATTAAATCATTTTTGCATGGTATCAAAGCGGTTATAACAAACTAAAAACCCCTCTAACTAACTTTAGCTGTTAAGCTACTTCTCAAATGGCATCTTTTAGGCAAGGAGAAAACCCAAATGTCATCTCGTCGAGCAATAATCCAACTTCACTTAGCAATGCTGATCAACCAGGCATGATCTTGGCCAGTGTTTTACTTAATGGTAGAAACTATATACCTTGGAGCAGAGCTATGATCTTAGCGCTGCAAGCAAAAGAGAAACTAGGGTTCATAAATGGATCTTGTCAAGAACTGGCAACAAATTCAGTTGAACATGCACAATGGTGAAAGGCAGATTCAATGGTAATATTATGGCTTTTAAACTCCTTATCCAAAGATCTTGTTGAATCTTTCATCTATGCTACATCTGCAAAATCACTATAGAACGAATTAAAAGAGAGGTTTGGAGAGAGTAATGGACCTCTAATGTATCCAAACAAGAGAGAAATCGATAAACTAACTCAAATAAACATGTCTGTTATTATGTATTTCACAAAGTTAAAGAAACTATGGGATGAACTTACTTGTATCATACCAATTCAAGCTTGCAGTTGTGTAAATGTTGAGAACATGAAAAACATAGAGAACAATGATAGAGTTATACAGTTTCTAATAGGACTGCATGAAGGTTACGATCATATCAAGAATCAGATTCTAATTTTGGAGCCACTTCCAAGTGTCAACAAAGCATATGTAATGGTCTTAAATGTTGAGAAACAAAGAAAGGTTCAGTCAGGGTACAATGGTACACAGGCCTTAGCAGTTTTACCTGTCACATCCGCATTTGACACCCTAGGAGTTTTAATATTATTGTGTATGATTGCTTGGATGTATAAGTGTTTGTATACATGTTTTGGTATGATGCATGCGTATGTACGGTGTATGTATGACTGTGTATGCGTCGTGATGATGTGTTCTGCTGTGTATGCATGTATTCCATGTGTTGTGGGTGTTTCAAGTGGTCGGGGAGTGTATTGGAGTGTGAGAAGAGGAGTTTGGAGTGTGGTACAGGCGTACGGGGATTCGTATGGTCGTATCGAGCAGAGGAAGTAAGGGGGCTAGGGCTCCTGAAGGCCATATGGGTGTACCAGAAGGTTGGTCCGGCCGTACGCGTGCTCGCATGAATCAGGTTTGTCAGGAGAGTGGTGGCCGTACGGGCGTACCTAATAGGGTACGGCCGTACCACAGCTCGCAGGTTTTTGGTTTTCCAGGGTTTTTAGTTTGGTACGTGCGTACGAATACTAGTACAGCCATACGCGACTTAATTTGGGCTTTTTAACAGATAAGAATTAAGGTTTTCTTACCTGTTCTTTCCCTTAAAACGTCCTAAACCCTAAGAAAACACTTGAGGAGTGACTTCTAGGCAACGAGAAGGGGCGAGAGCGTGGAGTTGAAGCTAGAGCTTGTTAGAGTCGGGACTACGGGCTTGTGATAACAGTCTTCTTCCTTCAGGTTTGTGCTATGGTTTGTGTTATATGCCTTATGTCTATTGCTTTGGCTCGTATCCTTGCTTCCAGGCCTAGTAAGGCCGAGAATCGATGATGAGGGATTGAATTCCCGATGATTATGCTTTTATGCATGTGCTTGTGGTTATGGGTTCCGAGAAGGAACGAGGGTTGTGGCTCTTGGTTCCGGGAAGGAACGTGCCTTGTGATTATAGGATGTTTGGCTTGTCAGATTGTTATGTGGCTTGTTCATGCATTATGAATGATGACATAGCATATCATGGTGAGGGGATGAAATAAGGGTGGTGATATGATGGTACAAGATATACCGCAGTATGAGAGGTACCGGTATCTATCAATTAGGGGGTGAGATGCTCCTACTGGTGCGAGAGGTGCCAGTATTAATTGGTATGATACGGGAGTGAGATGTTCCCCGCAAAAGAGTGTGAGAGGCACCAAACCGAGGGTGAGTGCAAAGTAGTGTGGTTGATCATACATGATTGTGTGGATAGACAGAGATTGCCGGTATTGCTGTGATCTTGTTGGTTGGTTGTGTGCCGTATGCTTGGCCGTATGATGTATGGATTGATTTGCGCATGTGTGTTCTGTGTTATGTGTTCCTAGCACCACTGAGATTATTCTCAGCATTTATCATTTGATGAACGTAGGTCCGAGTTCAGAGGGTTAGCACCGAGATTAGATGTACAGCAGCTGGTTCGTGCCTTGGACTTCTAGACGGACTCCTGCGGCTTGTATATTTATGCATAGTCCTATTGTATTTGTAGTCTATGGCAGTATACTAAATGTATTGTATAAGAATCCATGTAAATCTAGGGTTTTGTATTTAATTATATCTCTTTCTGTTATTGGATTTTTATACGAGTATTAGAGTTTAAAATCCCTTGTAATATAATTGTTATTTTCCTGAGACGGGAAAATGATGGTTATGCTACGGGATCATGTCATCACCCTTTGGGTCTTGGGTCGAGGTGTGATATTACCAGCAAGATTGTCATCAGTAACTCGTAATCAAACATAAAGATCTTTCAATTGTAGGGACAAGGCAAATTTAAATACAGCCATTGCAACAGGATAGGGCATACTAAGGGTACATGCTTCAAGATTCATGGTTACCCGGACTGGTTTACTAACCCTAAGAAAAAAAAATGAAAGGGCAAATGCTATCATGGAAGAACCACTAGAGATGAAAAAAGAGGCATGGATTATGGAAATTGCAAATCTAGTGCAACAAGAGATGCAGAAATACATGCAAGGAGGAGACACACAGGAAATAGCAGGATGTGCATCACTTATTAACAATGCAGGTAAAACCATTCCAACCTATCATTCAATAAAAGCAAATTCTAAGTTGGCTTGAGATTGGATAATAGATACAACAGCAACATCTCACATGAAAAATGATGCAAGTAGACTCACAAATCTTAAAATTCCAAATACTACAAATTCTAAAATCTGTTTTCCTGATGGAAAATTCCAAAATATCATAAGTACAGGCTGCATTTCCTTACACTCTAAAATGACCCTACAAGAGACCTTATATGTATCTAGTTTTCATCATAACCTCTTATCCATTAGCAAGTTAACACAACACAATAACATAGAAGCCATTTTTCATTCAGATAAGTATGTTTTGTAGGACCTTACCACCCATGAAACATTAGTTATAGCAAAACAGTAAGGACATCTATACATATTATCAAGATATTCAATAGGACAATAGCAGTGTAATAGTACAAGTGATAGTGATGATAATACAGTAGTATGGCATAATCGCCTTGGTCATGTATCAAAAGAGAAATTGTTAGATATAGAAGAGTTATCGTTTGTTAAGAATTCATTTCCTATGACTTGTGATGTATGTCATTTTGCTAAACAAGAAAGAAAACCATTTGGAAAGAGTACAATCAACAGTAATACAATTTTAGAATTTTTACATGTAGATTTGTGAGGACCTTATGAATCATAGTATTTTTCTAGGGCAAGATATTTCTTAACTGTTATGGATGATTTTTCTAGATCAACTTGGACGTTTATGTTAAGAGATAAGCAAAGAGTATACCAGATTTTAAGAGACTTCATAATAGAAAATGAGAACAAGTTTGATACATGTGTTAAGATCATAAGGAGCGATAATGGCACAGAGTTCAAAAATGAAATATGTAATTCATACTTACGGGGACAGGGGCATACAACACCAGTTTAATTGTCTATACACACCATAGCAAAACGGAGTGGTAGAAAGAAAACATAAACACTTACTTCAAATAGCTAAGGCCCTGATGTTTCAGTCTAAATTACCTATATGTTTTTGGAGTGAAGCTATTCTATATGCTACTCAGTTAATAAACGTGTTACCTTCTGTAATACTCAATTGGGAAACTCCTTTTACAAAATTGCATAAAAGAAAACTAGATTATAATATGTTTAAAACCTTTGAGTGTTTATGTTATGCCACAAATATAAGTCCAAATAAGTCCAAGTTTGCCTCAAGAGCTGTAAAGTGTATTTTTCTTGGTTTAGCAGAAAAACATAAGGCATATAGGTTATATGATGTGAGTGAAAAAAGAATAGTAGTTTCCAGAGATGTAAAGTTTTATGAAGAAACCTTTCCTTATAAGAGTGTTTAGACAGAAAAAATAGAGGATATACCGATTCTTGTTATACATGAAGGAACAGAAGACATTAGTGGATACCAGGATGAAAACAGAGAGGAACAATAGCTACTAGTTAGACGTAGTGAAAGAAATAGGCAGAGACGTCCTTAGCTGAATGATTTTGTAGCTTTGACCAAAATCCAACCTTTCAATTCTTTTCCAACCTTTTCATCACCCTACTCAAATACTGTTGCTTTTGTATATGCTAACCAAGAACCCACTAGCTTTTGAAATGCTTGTAAGGATGATAGATGGATAAAGGCGATGGAAGATGAATTGAAGACCCTCGAAGAAAATAAAACATAGGAGTTAGTAGATTTACCAGAAGGAAAAAAAGTAATAATTTCAAAGTGAGTGTATAGAATCAAGTATAATACTGACAACAAAGTGGCCAGATACAAGGCCAGACTAGTGGCAAAGGGGTATAATGAGCTGCCAAGAATAGACTATCATGATAGTTTTTCCCTAGTCATAAAACACGTGATAGTTAGAATTTTCCTGGCTTTAACAGCCTCCAAACAATGGTCAGTACAGTAGCCAGATATCAATAATGCTTACTTATATGGGCATATTAAAGAAGAGTTATACATGCACCCACCAGATGGCTACCGGAAAGCATTGTCAGGGAAATGTTACAGGTTAGTTAAAAGCTTATATGAATTGAAACAAGCAGGCAGGATGTGGAATAAGGAATTAATAGAAAAGCTACTTAACTTTGGATTTCGCTAGTCTCAACATGATACTTGTCTGTTTACTAAAGGTAACACAGATGACTTCCTTGCGTTGCTCGTGTATGTCGATGATAGTTTGATTACAGGATCGAAATTAACTGAAATACAAACAGTTAAGAGGTTCCTGGATGAGGAGTATACGATCAAGGATTTAGGACCTATCATATATTTTATGGGTTTGGAAGTCTCACGTTCTGAAGGAGGGATGTTTATACATCAAAAGAAATACGCATCTGATTTAATATCTGAGGTGGGTTTAGAGAAAGCCAACATGGTAGGTTTTCCACTTCCAAGAGGACATGATTTTGACCTGGACCAAAGTAAACTGTTGGAAGACCCAGAAGTTTATAGGCGTTTAGTCGAGAAACTTTTGTATTTGGGTTTGACACGGCTATATATAACTCATACAACGCAATAATTAAGTCAACATATGCAGGTGCCATGCCAGAGTTATCACTTGGCTATGCTGCATGTGATCAAATACTTAAAAGGAAGTCTTGACCATGACCTCTTTTTCCCTGCAAACAATGAATGAGCCTGTTAGCATACTGTGATGCCGATTGGGCTACCTATAAAAGAACATGGAAATCTCTTGCTGGTTTTTGTATTTTCATAGGTCACGCGCTCATCTCATGGAAAACTAAGACGCAGGCTACAGTAAGCAGATCCATAGCATAAGCGGAATATCGTAGTATGGCAAAAACTGTGTGCGAGCTAAAGTAGATTTCATACCTTCTGACGAATTTGCATGTTGACGTCAAGCGACTGATTCCTCTTTTATGTGATAATCAAGTTGCACTCCATGTTGCAGCAAACCTAGTTTATCACAAGTAGATGAAACACATTAAAATAGACTACCATATCGTGCGAAATCAGATGGAGGCCAGCTTTCTTAGTCCAATGCATGTTAGATCTGAGCAACAATTAACGAATTTGTTCACGAAGTCTTTAAGAGTTTTTAAGTTTCATACTTTATTATCTAGGATGAAAATATATGTTAGAAACTTGTTTTCATCTTGCGGGGGGAGTGAAAGAACAGATGAACAGTTGGATGCATCGACCACAGAGAAAGGTGGAAGTAAGGTTAGAGAAAGATACACTGTTTTAGTAAAGTGTTGACAGATGGTGGTTGCAGATAGTGATTAGGTTAAGAGTCGGCAGAAGAAGATAAAGCATTAACTAATTAGATTAAAGTTATGTAGAAGTAGAGGGGCGTGTTCTATATTTTTTTTCCTTTTACATTCCGTGCAAGCCCTTGATAGGTCCATTTACAAAGTAGGGCTTTAGTTCTAAGTATAGCCCAATTTACAAGATGTATAAATATAGTATAATAAATGAATAAAAGACATACTAAAGATTGAATCATTTTTGCGTTGATAATTTTTTATATTTTTATTAATATATAGTTTTGAAAAATATGTATATTTATTTTTATATATGATTTGGTCTATATAATAGATAAATATATTCATCATTATGTATCATATGATACATATGATATATAAATTTATTTATATTATTATTTTATTTATTTAAAATTTTAAAATTTTATTTTTAAAGTTATTATTGATTTATATGTTACTATTATTTATTTTTTGGATAAAGATTTAAAAATCTAACAACCTTGTGGTAAATGGGTAGCATTTTCCTGCTTAGATTTGACACATGCAGCGGCCCAACCCCAAGAGCCCAAATTTAAAAGAAATTTGCATCACTTTATTATCTTTTTTTAAAATTATCCGAAGGAATTCAAATTATAATTTGTTTTATTTTATTAAAAAAATGATTCATTAAATTATTTTAGTTGGTTCATTAATTATTTTTTAAAAAATAATAAAATTTAAAATTACCAATAATTCACTTTTTTTTATGGTGGCATGAGCTTTTTTTTTTTCAATGTTGATGGGTATTTTCACAAATAATAAAAAAAATTGATATTCCATCATTTATTTTTTTTTGTCTGCCTATCAGTTATAAAGTTCCGTGTATAATTATTTATTTTATTTTAATATTATTTTTTCAATAAATATTTATTAAACTCTAAAAAATTTCAACAATTTGTTGATTAAATATTTTTAAAATAGTATTTTAATGAACCACTATATTAATAATTAATAAATATTTTCCATTTTCTCAAAATATTAACGTGTAAATTTATGCTATCTACGTGATTTCAATTGTTTAATAAATCTATAATGAATTCAAAGTAAATTTAAATTTAAATTTTTTATAAATTAAAATAAATTTAAAAGTAATCTTTGTTAGACCTTAAAATATTATTTTTATAAATATTTGCAAAGAATTCATTATTTTTAAATTTTTTAAAAAATTGACATTTTTATAAAATATATTCTATTTTTTCTAATATAGATGATGATTAATAATCTCATTTAATATTATATATAAATTATAAAAATTAATAAATAATTTGTTACCTTAATTGTTTATAAAATTAATAAATATTTTTATGTGTGTAAATATATAAAATCATCTTTTCATAGTTTATATATCTTCAATTCAATGGATATTTTATATTCGAGGGAAGTGGGAAAATTCTACAATTTGGTATCAACGCCACAACCGAGTACCAACTGGGCTATACCCGTGCGGGTAGGAAAAATCTACAATGATGAGAGGAATGGATGTGCAATGCATGTAACTCAGTGTCCAGCTCACAATTGTGATTCTCCTTTGACATATGATGATACTGATTTTCAAGCTTTGCATTATGTTCAATGGTTGTGGCATCATTATCACAACTTGGGTTTACATATATTCACACCATATTCAAATCGAATTAAAAATATTATTTATTTTTTGAAAAATGATTACTTATTTATAAATAATTAAAAATATTATTTATTTAAATAAATGATTACCTTTTTAAAAAATTATTTATACGATTAACGATTTTTACCGTCAAAAATAGTTCTAAATTATTTAAATAATAATTTTTTCATTAAAAAATAATAACTTTATATAGTCAAATTTTAATAAATGTGTATTAGGTATTCTTTTAATGTCACATTGAGTTTTTATTAAAACTTGGTTAAATCTTGAAAACTACTATTTTTATTAATATTTTCTTTAAAATTCATTAATTATAAAATAATTTTAAAATTATGATATTTTCATAATTTTTTTTAAATTTTTACTATTTTTCAAAATTCCCAAAAATTATCTTGAAAACTTACAAATTTTAATTTGTTGTGTCCAATTTAAATAAAAATTAGTTTATTAAAATGATAAAAAAATTTTAAAATTAGGTAAATATAAATTGGTAATAAGATAATTGCTAAGTTTTGAACTATAATTTATCTTTTATTTGTGATTTAAATATAAAATATTATAATTGAGTTTAATTGTTTTTTTATTATCGATAATATAAGTTGTTATTGGTTTAAACGAAGGATTTTATTTGGTAAATATTAACCCACTTCATGCAAGTTCAAATTTGATCTAAATTTAATATGATTTATTTAACATAAATAAGAAATGTAAAAATTCATATAATACGAAATAATCTTAAAAAATATATATATATATTTTAAAGAAAATTAAAAAGTTAAATCTTATATGATATGATATAATTAATTTAAATTGAATTAATAATTGAACTAAAAATATTATTTTATTTTGATAATATTAATAATAAATTGAAATTCAATTTTTTTTTTGTTTTGATGTGTAGAGTGAAGAACAAAGTATAGGGAAATTGAAATGGATATAAATCATGAAATATGGATGGTTAATTAATTATGACATTATGAAATGATTGCATGGACCATAATGAATGTGGATGCTACAAACTCAATTGTCAACAGGGGCAGGTCAATACCCACTTAATGTAATATTTCATATTAATATCAAAGTCAATGTTTTGATGAAATTTTCCATCAATTCACAACAAGTATCCATTAAATGCAACGTGTTCATGTAATCAAAAATGTTATTTCTCTTAACTTTATTTTTCATATTTATTTGTTATAATTTATTCCTTCCAAAAAAATGTTCAAACAAGTATTATATTCTATTTATTATTTTGTATTTGTAAATTTAAAGAAATACAATAGCTCAAGTATAGTGATTTTTGATTTTATTTTTCATTAAATTTGAAAATATTTTTGAAAAAATAGATAAATAGATATTTTTTGAAAAAATAATTTTAGAAAAAGTTAAAAAGAAATAATTAATTAATTAAAATAATTATATATATATATATATACAATCTTAAAAATTCAAAATTTTCATTTGAACGTAAAATCTAATTAATATGAAAATCAAAAAATTAAAAAAAATCAAAATGGATAGATTCCGATTCGATTATAAAAATTAAAAAAGCTCAATTTCGGAATTAAAAAAAAGAATCAAATTAAACCCATATAGATGACTTGATAGAGATGTTGATGTGCAGATTGATGTGACAAATTAAGCCATAGAGGCGTATTTTTTAAAAAAAATCAAAATTAATTAAATCTGATAATGGCAAGTCTATAATTTTAAATTATATAATAGGATTTGAACATTATTGTCTTTTTCCATATGGTTAAAACAATAATCAAACAAGATTTCATGGCATGCAGGGGGGAATTTTGTTATTTTTTTATTTTTTTTGTTCACAAGTAGTTAAATTTATTAAATAATGTCTTTGAAAGGGTTGAATTTCTTCTTTATGAATCATATTTTTAGGGATAAATTGAGTGATTTCCGCAAATTCCATTCTTTCTAAATTATTATTATCATTTAAAAAGTAGAAATTTCCTTCCAGCAATTATTACTATTATTATTATTATTATTATTATTATTATTATTATTATTATTATGTTTGTAATAATATTATATGATTTTTTAAAGATTTTATAAAATTAATATTTTTGATAAAAATACTAAATTTTTATCATGCACTTATAATAAACCATTTTGCAATTTATAGTAAATATAGATTAAAATTTTATAAAAATATGATATTTTTATAAAATTTCTTTCATTTTTTATCATTTTCTGAAATTCATCTTAAAATATGTTAGACCATATAATTAGTTAGAACTATTATATAATTAGTTAAAACTATTATACGAGAAGTTACGTAATTATATCAATCAATAAAAGATATATTTATGAATAACAACTATCAAATTATATCTAAATTAAGAAATGTAAAAATAGTTAGAGAAAATAATACTATTTAGAGAGAGTAGATTTACAATAAAAATGGTTATCTAAGAATGTAAAATTAATTCTTAAAAAAAGAATATAAAAAGAAATAAATGAAAAAATTGAATTTGATTATTAAGATAAATTCATATTTATAGCTAAAATAATGAAACAAAAAAAGATCTATATGTGCATTAATGGTAAGTAATTATATACTGATTTGAAAAAAATAATTTATTTATTTATTTTTATTATCAGTTGATTTTTGAGATGATTCCAATAAAAATAATAATTATGATATATATTTATAATAATTTCGATTAATTATTTGAATATAAAAAATTTATATAAAAGACGAACTCGTTTATTATATATTTATGGATGTTCTGGAATGATTCGTATAGAAAATCTAATAATAGAGTAAAACAATAAGAAGATTATGAAATGATTAGTGGGATGGTTAACAGTAAATTAAAGAAGCAAATTACATGATGTGAAGAACTCGGTGTAGAAATCTAATTGGTCATCGCATCATCTTTTCATGCAACAAATTAGGGTTTTCTTTCTTTCTTTCTTCCTTTTACATACATATATATATATATTATATATATCTTGATTGAATAAATAAATAAATAATATATTGCCTTTCTTTCTTTTATGCGTTGCTTCCATGCTAATTACTTGAGGAATATATATATATATATATATATTATATATCATTTTCACTTGGAAAGAAGACATGGATCAAGTAACCAAAAAAAAGGAGGTTAACTTCCCTGCAATTCTGTGGCCAAACTCATAAAAGCTTTGCTTTGAATAGAAAGTAAGATAATTATTTAAATTTGTTTTATTGTATTTATTTATTTATTTATTTTCTATATGATGAAATCAAACGACCCTCAGCCACCTTTTCTTCTCTTACAATAACCGAATCCACTCTTCCCTTTCCTTAAATTCCTTGTCTCCTTTTCTCTTTTCCCTTTTCTCTTCCTCATCATCCAAAGGCTCATCAACTTTTCTAACCCATCTCTCTCTCTCTCTCTCTCTCTCTCTATATATATATATATATATATATTTATATATATCCATGAATTGGTTCACGTGAATCTTGGTGCATGTTATATGATTATAAAGAGATATAATTATCTCCATATATATCCATTTTAATTCATGAAAATGTAATGATTTTTTCAATTATTATCATTTATCATGAAATGGGAAAGTCCGGGATTGAATTTCGAATGTTCAATCATTGTTAAGATTCAAATTATATATATATTAAGTAAGAAATATAATAATAATGATAATAAGGATAGTTTTATTTTTTAATATTATATAAAAAATCATGATATGATATCTTCAAACCTTCAAACTTCTATTACTTGGATTGAAGTATAACAAGGTTGCTAAAAATGAAAATGTAATTGCTACTACAACAAAATTTAATCTTTATTTTATAATAATATCTAATGATTTTTAAATTTTTCAAAATAACAAATATTCATGTTAAATCTATGTGTTCTATATTAAAGAAAATATCAGTTTTTAAGATAATTATTAACGATGAAAATATCAATATATAATTAACAGGGTACGAAAGGAAAATAAATTGAGAAAGATAAATATATTTTTATGATCAAGAGAATATATATATATATATATATGTAATTTTTATAAAATTTAGGTTAAATAATTAAAAATGTTATATTTTTAAATTCTAAAAAAATTGAAAATTTAGATTTTATTTATTTTTAATATTTGCAAAAATTTCTCTTTACAGAAGAAAATCAACATAATACAGTGAAATGATTCCCAGTGCATGTAGATGTCTGATCCAGCTCAAATGGAGTTAGAATTTTATGTAATGGCATTTATTTATTACTATTAATGGCTCCATTAAAGGGGTGGAGATGAATTAAAAAAACTAATGTTTTCTGCAACTGATTCTCTAATTAATATAGTGGGATGCATATTCTTAACCAGTAAGCAATCATGAATTGGATCATCTTACCATTTCAATTACTCCTATTATTGCTGGAATATCATTTTCTTCTTCAAATTAATTTACACCAAAAACTATTTACATTCATCCCCAATCCCATTTTATTTATTTTTATCAAAATATATTATTTCTATATATGAATTAAATTCATCGATATAATATAAATACAATTTTTTTTATTCAATTACAAATTATTCGTCTTAATTAATTTAATTCATCTATAGAATGTTATAATTGATATTCTATATCATAAGAAAATAATTAGTACGTATGTCATAAAAATCGAGCTATTTAAAATAAAATATTTAGATTTTATATGATATTGTGAGATAAATTTTTATTTTTCATTAACAATTTTTATTTAAAAACATTATTTAGAAAAAATGATTTTATTTTAACTTCAATCAGTAATACCAAATAAATCAAATTTCTGTTAATTATTTGATGAATTTTATTATTGATGTTCATATTTTTATTGATCGTTCTGGTCTATTCTTTGATTGATGAATTTATTATTAATTTGAGTATTTTTCTTAGATATGTTTTGAAAAATATTTAATGTAAAGAGAAACTCAAGAAATTGTTGAATTGGAATACATTTTTGTCTTAATATTTTGGAAAAATTGTGATTTTAGAATGTAAATAAATCAAAGTAATAAGCAAACTTGTGTTCATGGCCGACAATAAATAAGTCAAAACAGACTTACCCACATGCAAAGAACTCAATATGAACTAAATCTAAGCATAACAAGAATTCTTTGAACTGAATATCAGTACAGATTAAGTAACAATAATGGGCAGAGAATCCATATTGAAACCAAGAAAGAACCCTTTTGAAGATAACATAGAATGCACCGAACACAAAAGGAAACAAATGTACATTCCAAGTGTAAGTTTATGTACTATGTTTCATGGTATATGTCCTATCTTTCTTTCTGTATCTGTCACTAAAACTGCAATCTCATCTATAAGGTTTTTGGATACCATGAACCTCGTACCTATTCATAAACTATACAGAAATCTTAATCATAATCTCTCATACCCACTTTTAAAATCAATCGAATCAAATTGATTTGTAGTTTACCTAAAGGAGATGATCATCGTAAGACAATTTCAGATCATATGATAGTATGTATGTATATATATATATGTTCTCCCTGGAAATATTGCAGAACAAAGCCAGAAGTATAGCGCACTCTCCTTCTTTAGCTAGTAATTAATCCCACAAGCTAACTAAATCTGAAACTAATGATGGACCTTCGTAATTGGCTCCGATTTGTTGGTTACACACGACTGATGAAATCTCTGCAGTCATGTTCATATCAGTGGTGAGTGATCCAGTGTCTTGTGATGGAGTAGCCATGGATTGGTTCGATGAGAACTGTTCAACCTTGCACTGTTTCTCCTGAATTATTACTGAGCCTTGGGTGTTATTTCCTGCAAGTGATCTTAACAGGGTTTGATCATTTGGTTTAATTTGGAAGTTGAAATTTGGAACTTGAGGGTAGAAAATGGAACTCAGTGGTTGTTGGTAGCTGGAATTCCAAGGTTGATGGTGATGAAGAAGATAGTTTTGACTGTTTTTATCATTAACCACGGTTGTAGAAAACTGAGGTACGTAATTTCCGTCCATTGATAACGACGTCGATGTCATTGGCTTAAACTCGTCGTTTCCTCCATGGTTGAAGCTTGAGCTTGGCCTGGTTAAGTTAGGAGGATCCATGAGAGGTGGAAGTGAAGAGAAATCCAAGAAATCATCACCAAAAGAATTCACTCTTAAAAGATCTTGAATTGAAGTTCTATTATTGATCACTGGACTCTTGTGTAAAACCCTACAAACGACCCATTCATCCTGCATCGATCAAACAAAAGAAAATCATCAATTCTCTCTGGTTCATAGATTCTTCATTCACAAAAAAGCAAAATAGTAAATTTTCATGAAGTAAAAAAAAAAAAAAAGAAGGAAAGAAAGAAAAGGTTTAGCCATGAAGGAAACCCACTACCAACGCAAAAGCAAGAGATTTAAAAGCAAAGATAGATAAACAAGCAATAATTAGACTAAAATTTACTTTTAAAGACAACAAAAAAAAGGACCCATCAATTTTTTTTCACTTGAAGGGTGACCATTGAAACAGTGTTGAGAACTGTAAGTCCTGACAGAAGTTGAATGAGCAGAAGAAACAAGAAGAAATACCTTAGCTGTTTTGGGAAGATTGTAGTAGGAGAATTTGCCTTCAAGTCTGAATTCATGCATAACCCAATTGGTTTTCTCTCCTTTAGGAGCTCTTCCTCTGTAGAAAACGAGTGTTTTCTTCATTCCAACAAGGCAATTCTTTCCCTTGTAAATCTCTTTATCCTTTCCAGTAGCTTTCCAGTACCCAGATTCAGTAGCTCGATTAGTTCTCATTCCAGTTGGGTATTTCCTATCTCTCTGACAGAAAAAATACCATTCTTTTTCTCCCAGCTTTGCTTTCTCTGTAAAAGTATACAAAACAACAGCAAGAAAATTAATCAAGAAATGATTAAGTAATTGAATATATATTAGCTAGCTAATTATAAGTTTAGCAGTTACGTGCTGGAAAGAAATAAAAAAGAAGAGGAACTAAGATATACATATACATATATATAGATGTAAAAGGTCTTACTGGGCAAATCCCATGGCTCGCACTTGTTGAGATCAGCTTCACCAATAGCACATGCAGAGAAACCACTGTTCATAACTTTCTCACTTAAATAGTGAGTTATTATCTCTTCATCCGTTGGATGAAAGCGAAAACCAGGTGGTAGATCGATAAGATCTTCTCCTTTGTTTACAGCAATTGTTTTTTCCATTACTGTATATGTATATATATGTGTGTGTAATATTCAAGAACACAAAGATCAGAAAACCTTTATATAAAGCACCTCATAAATCTAAAGAAAGGAAGGAAAGGGAGAACTGAACAAGGATCGGATTAGATGGGGAAGAAGAAGAATGATTATTAAGAGAGTGCAGTTAAAGAAAGTAGAAGGAAGGGGAAATATAGAGCTTAAATAGAGGATTGCAGAGGGAAGATCCGTGGACAAGAAGCAAACCCCTTGTTGCAGTACAGGAGAAGCCTCTCATAGCTGGTTTTTTTTTTTTAGTTTTTATTATTCTTTAAAAAATGTATAACTAAAATTGATTCAAGAATTCTTTAATCTGCTCATAAAATAAATAATGCATAAAATGAGGGAAAATTAAAATATATTTCTAAAATATTTAATTTTATTATAAATTAAAAATTATCAAATCGGATTTATATTATATTTAATGATGAATATTTTATTGATATTTATTCAATAATTGAATTTATAAAATTAAAATTAAACAATTCAAGAATCAAATGTATAAAAATTAAAATTGAATCAAAATTATTATAAATGAAAAAATTGAAATCATAACATAATCATATAAAATTAATATAATTTTTAGGATTAATAATTAACATATACTTTTATTTTTTGATTATTGATTTATTTAAACATTTAATAATATGCTTGAAACAGGAGATTAAGGTAGATAATTAGAATTAATTATTATTAAAAGGGTCTAAAAAAAGATGATAACCAGCTCGTAAGCTTGGAGGGCTTTATTTCCTGAATCTGTCAAAATTTTCCGGCCAGCTAAATGGTGCTGGCATATTATTTTATTAAATTATAATAAAAATGGAAAATTAATACCAAAAAATCAGAATAAAAGGGTAATATCTGAAATGGAAGAGAGTAAAAGATAAGATTGTCGACATGCTTCTGAACAAGCAGTAAACTATATATATATTTAATAATTTATTTTTGACTAGGTTTGTATGAATGTGGCTTGTGATTGGACCAGCTGGCATCCACACAATTTCCACCAATTATTTTGTTTTGTCTTGCACCTTCTAAGTTCTTTTTTTTTTTTTTAATTTCCACGAGATTTACGTCATAAAATAGTCCAATTTATTTTTGTTTATATTTAATTTATTTAGATTTTTAAATTCATCCATTATTTAGTTTGTTATTTTTAATAGTATTTATTTTAATTTTATTATAATTATATAAATATAATAATATATATTTAAATTTAATTATTAATGAAGATTTTGTAATTTTCATTATAAGTTTTTGGCTTTTTTAAAAAATAAAATAGTATAATTCATGTAAATCCATGATGTATGAAAAATAAAAATCTGAGGCCATATATATATATATTCGTATTGTTCAACATTCTCTCTTTGAATTTCAATGTCGCATGGATTTTCTCAGAAAACTGCTGTTTGAAGTATTAAACAACTTCATGATATTAAAATAATTACTAATATTTAGAAAATTAAAAATACTAATAATTAGTCAATAAAAAACATTTTGCGTAATTTATTGAATAATAAATAAGTTTTATTTAAAAAATAATTAAATTAAAATAATAAGATGTGGCAGCAATTATGGACCATCTAACTCTTTAATTAGATAGTTGGCTCGCTCGAGGAGCCGCAAAGCATTATTATTATTATTATTATTATTATAACTGTTGTTTTTACATGATAATAAATCCACACATAAAACCATTAGGGCCGACTTTGATAAAAACGTCTTTATTCGAAATAATATAAAATAAAAAAGGAACTTTTGAAAAAATATCAAAAAAATATAATGTTTTGAAAATTTTGAAAAATGATTTTTAAGAATATTTATATAAATAATAAAAAGATTTATTACATATTTATTATAAAAAGTCACCATTTTCCAAAAAAATTATAAAATAAAAAATAAAAATCATTATTTTGTAATTATCTCAGATAAAAATATGACTCTAACTTCTATAATTAAGTTGGTCTCATTTTTAACAATATAATAAATTAACTATTAATTTAATTTTTAGAAAAAAATTAAATTTTAAAGTCGTACTTTTGATTAGTACAATAATATTATATAAAACGTGCTCTCTAAAAATGGTTATAATAACAACTTCATCATTATCATTTTTGAAGTCAATTAGATATTTAATATTTCTGAATTTAATAATTTTTATAATATAAATAAAATTAAAAAACTTTAATAGGAAAAAGTATAAATTGACAACTATAAATATAAATAAATTTTTTTAATGCTTTGAATATAATATAGGTTAGTGATAAATATTTTGAGATTTTTCACTAATATAAAAAATATATTTGTATGTGTGTGTATATATATATTTAAGAAATAAAATAACACATTATAATAATATAAAATAAATATTTAAAACATAAAAATAGGCATAAATTACACTCCTAGTCTAGTCTAGTCTGCCGTAGATTCGAGTTTAGGCATGTAACAATATACGCATCTTTCTATAATAATAAATAATAAATAAATTTAACTTGTTATTTATATATATCTAAATTTAATTAAAATTTATTATTAAATTTTTAATAAAATTTATATTTTCTATTAAATTAAAAAACCCAAATTATTCCCAATATTAATTTTAAAATTTGAATTTTATATATAGAATTTTATTTATTATAATATTTATTTTGATATTTAATTTTATTAACGAAATTATTTTTAATAAAAAAATTAGGAAGCACTTATCTTTGAATTTATGAGGAAAAAAAAAGAATAAAAAATTGGATAACGCGTGGACCCCACAAGTTGTAGAGAGGGTTAAGGGATAAGCATATGTAACTTCAAAAAACTGTTTTGACTTTTTCTTTAGGCTAAAACGAGACTGCAAAGGAAAGAACCCACCAATAGCTGACGCTTGGTGACGATGTACCCCCTTTCTCTATCGTGGCAACATCCCATTGGTTGAGTTATTGCAGCTATATTCCTCTGCATCGTAGGCTACCGCTCCCTCATGCTTCCTTTGGATGGTCTCAAATTAATATAATTAATTTGGATATGAAATAATAGTTGAACATTAGACTTAAATCAGTATTAAAAATAATGAAATTTACTCATCTAATAATATAAAACAAAATTATTATTTTTTAAAAAATATTTATCAAATAAATAAATCTAATCATTTGTAATTAAATTAAATATTTTTAAAAAATTTTATATATAACATATATGAATGAGTTATTATAATTAACGAAAAATTATATCATATTATTATATGGAAATGATCAAAGAATTATTCCTTTAAAAGATAAATAAAATGACTTATAAACTTCTAATAAGTAAAATAAATAAAAAAATCACAAATTCAATGTAAAAAAGCAAAAAATTATTATAAAATACATTTTATCCATATAATTTAAAATTTCAATTATTCAAAGATAGCATGCAAGGTTTTTTTTTTTTTTTTTGCATGTATGATGTATTTGAGGTTGACACAATTTTATTCTAAACAATTAATTATTTGAAAAACTATAATCAAATATAATAATATAAATATTATATTTATAAATATATTATAATATATTTAATACGAGTAATGAATAAAATGATAGAAACAATATATAAATGAATAAATAGATAACAAGTTGATTAAACATAAATAAATAATAAATATTCAAATGAGTTATACAAATTAATACGATAAAAATACTTAGTCGTATCACAAACATATCAAATACGTCAATGAATCAATACAATTACATTTATAAAATATTGTATCAAATGTTAGACCTATCTCTATAGTCGTATGCTGCCATTCTTATAATGTTTAGATAAGATTTTGAGTGTATATATACATATATAGATATAGCCAACATGAATAAAACTAATTAAGTTAGATATTCCAACTAATATATTTTATTAATATTACATTTTTCATTTTTCGTCTCTTATTGAAATCATATGATAAACTATACAATAATGAATAATATTTATCTTTTATCATTTTGAAAGATATTAAAATTCAAATTTTATATCAAAAAAATTATCGTAATGTATCTCAATTCCTTTTTTTTTTCAATAAATATAATATGATAGAATCAAATAAATTACTCACGATTCAAAATAATATTTTATGTATATTTTTTTCATTAATTTTAGTCAAATATGTCATTAATCTGAATATTTACATAAATTGTAGTAAATTTAGATAAATTATATTAAATTACAAAATTAGAAGGAGTAATGATCCTAAAATAGATATGTAAACATTAGCTGAATGGGTACATAATAGATAGATAGAGTAAAGTGGGTTAGGAAGCAAAAATAATAGAAGAGGAGAATATAATTGAAGATCCTCCATGATTGATTGATGATGGCATTATTCATCCTTTCTGATGCCAAGCATCATTCAGAATCTTGTACAAGGAAAGTCTTGTTTTTATTTGATCCTACCAAGAAACCTAACTTTAAGTCTTATCCATCTATTAGCTTCATAATATCATTTGGTGTTCTATATACAATTGGTCCCTGCATCAGTATCTTTGCCTTAATCTCAGCCATTCATATTGGTGACCATGATGTCATCTATCCCTCCTAAAGCAATGCCAATAATTAAACAAACCCTACCTTCATTTTTATACAATATGCATATTTTCAAATATTTCTAAACTTTATGGTATTTTGAATTTTTATTTTTGGATTTTTGAAAAAATATTTCATTACGTTAAATAATTTAGTCCGGAAAAATAAGTATTTTGATAGGAGAGATAACTTCGATCGATGGTAATGTTCAGTTCATGTGGATGTATGAGTATAATGAATTTAAAATCAATTTGAACTTAAAATAATAGTCGTGTAAAAAAATTGAATTTAATTTCTATTTGAATTTGACATGAGTACAATTTATTTGACATAATTAACTTAGGCCAACCCAATACATTTAACATGATGATTCATATATAAATGATCTAAATAATATAATATAATTAATTCATAAAATAAAAATAAAAAAATATAATTTTGAACAAATATGATATAATCAAATGATATAATAAAGTTTATAAATCATATTTTAATCGAATTAATGGATGAATTCATGTGATATGATTCGATTTTATAGTATTAATCATAGGATGATATTAACTTGATTGTAAATGATCCAAATTCACATATATTTATATTAAATTAATGAATAACGTAAAAAAAATTAAATGGTTAAATTAAGAAAATTAGGCAATAATAAAAATAATAATAATACCACTGTTTCATGGGTTGAGACAGTTGGACAACACTGAGACAGAAAGGACATGAGTGCACATGGCTTGCACATGATTTCTAAAACAAATAACCTATTAATTTACTAATTTAATTATTTTTACCAATTGAAAGTGGGATTTCTTAGAAAAATGTCAAAACACTTGACTTTTCCTTTCTGGGTTTGGTATGATCTTGCAAATACACATTTCAAGCCTAACCTTCCTCATTTAAGATGCCAATTCCTTAAGGTTTTTTTTTTAAAAAAAAAATTACTTTTTTAATATCTTGAAAGAGAAAAAAAAAACAAATAATTTGATTTTATATAGTTGTGAATTATCTTTATTATAAGATTGCAAATCCTTTAACCCACTTTTTTGGTCTAATTTTTCTGTATAAAATGATAATTAAGCCCATTAAAATGCTTCAAGTATGAATTAAAAATTCAATAATTACTATTAATTTTTTTATATTGTATTTTTAAAATTAATATCATTAATTGTATTTTAGCATCCAATTCATTTTCGATTTTATTAATTAATGTTAAGAAAAGAAAATGAAAGTATCTTTTTTAAATATCTAGAAAAATAAAACTATATGTTAATAAAAATACTAATTTGATAATTCCATCCACTAATAAAGCTATTTTATTTTATTTTTAAATAAATTTTGTTCATTTTCTGAAAAATATGTTTTACTAATAGTAAAATATTTATCTGGATTTGACTCATTTCTTTATATATTAATTTAAATTAATTAATGTGAAACAAATCGAATGATTTTTAATTTTTAATATATTTTTCCTCTTTTTATTTATCTTATATTGATTAACTTAATTAATATATAAAATAGATTGGATTTAAGCAAGAACGAAAGATAAGCAAAAATGTCATAAACCAAAATTTTAAAAATAAGATCTTCTTTAAAATACAAATACCAATTTGATTGAATCGATTTCATCTAATACCCAAACCCATCAAATGGAAAATTCATTTACAAAGATCCAAATCTGATTTTAGGAATTAATAATTAAATTTATAAATATTTTCTGTGTCAATGAAGATATGCTCTTTTTTTAAAAAAAAAAAAAAGTTGGACATATTCAAAAAGAAAATAAAAAATTACTAAAATTTAGAGAGGATGAGTTGCTGTATTCATATTTTATACTAAAATCACTTCCTCCCATTTAATTTTTTAAAGATATTGTGCATATAAAATTATCCAATTTATTAATATTAATTTTTTCAAATAATTATTTATTGAATTTTAATAAGATTCAACTACTTAATTAATAAATATTTTAATAAAATACGTTTAATTGAGTCTTTAAACTCCCAACTGCAACCTAACCACTCTCTTAATTTTGTGATATACCAAATTTAATATTAATCTAATTTAATCTAATTTTTTTTAATTAATTTGAGTTTATATATCAAAAATAAGTTTATTAGTATTTTTTGTTAATCGACTATAATAAACTATATTTGCATTTTTCACTAATTCTTATAATATGAAATAATAAATTACATTTCTTTTGAATTGTTTACTAATTCTTTTCAACAAAGAAAATCTAAAAAGTGGGTCATTGACTTATTGATTTTCAACGAAATACTGAATAAACTACAACCACTTGATAAGTTTCTCTTCCTAGAAATACAACACCACTAATCCCTTCATAAATATACCATTTAAATACTTATTTTTCTATTTTTAAGCTGTCACGTGGCAAGATTTAGGAGTCACAATTTTAATATAAGCTTTGAAATAGATATAAATCTGGCATTAAAAATGAGTCTATTCAATAATCACATGATAAAAATATTATGTTATACAAAATAGATTAATATTAATTGTTTCATGAGGAGTTTAATTCATTACTTTCAAGGACAACAGTCGTTCTTCCTTCAACATAATCCCTATTATAGGTTCTTCCTGTCACTGAAGATGATTGAAAGGTGGATCTACTAAGCTTGCCAAAATCGATGACTATTTCTTTAATACATGATTGCCTCTATTATTCTCACTACACATCATGACATCCTAAATAGATAGATTGCCAATTGAATCAGTGGCTCCTTAATTCGATAAGCATGCCCCTCACGTCCACCTCAATTCATAATAAATGGTCTAAAAATGTATTCTCTTCAAATCTTAGCATAGATCATGAACTAAAAATAACTTCTCAAATTCCAATGATCAGATGCTAGAATCTGTATGAATTATCTCAACGGCTAATAAATGCGACACCTCCTAGCCCAAGAACAATTCACTTCTTGCTCAACAAGAAAGCCCAATTGTTTGTTATAATCCAAACCTCAGTTTAAAAACTAGATTGATG
>CANYBF011231085.1:0-12287 GCA_948192965.1 Dalechampia spathulata | reverse complement strand
CAATATAACACAGAAAATAACCAAACAGTAACATCAGAGCATATATCCAATCATCAGAAGTAGATGTGCAAGTATGTATGTTTTCCTTCTCCTCCACATCTCTCACTCACTCTGATTTCCTGTGATTGTGCACATTCCTTTCACACATACTGGGTCCCTGTAGGTACCGGTACTCATCTCCCGTAGGAGGCCATATAACTATGGAGTGCTCTGCACTCAAATCCTACTATAGGTCTCGAGACTCATCTCCCTTCTCGGAAGGCTACTTATCTAATGATTCCTGAAGGAATCCCATACTCATTGTTGACCTAGTATGTCCAGAGCTTAGCTCTACCCTCATCACTCTCTTTCTTATTCTCTTTAATCCATCCATTCTCCTTTCTCATGCATGTTCTCATGGCACAGGCATCATTTCATACATATATGACCATCAAGCAAACTATGAAGGCATCACTAACAACTTAATAGGAAGAATCATCTATATTGAGACCTTACTTCAGTCCCAAGGTATTAAAAGGAGCCATTAATGAAATACTAAACATCAACCTAGCACAAACCTGAAGTCAAGTTACTTCAAATAGAAGCTTGGAATCCCTCCTCAATCAATTAGTTTAGCAACTTCTAGCTCCCGCACTCTCTCGACACTAAGGACTCTGCTTCTAAAGGACTTAGAGGGGTTAAGAGGGTTTAGAAAGGGTTTTAAACTGAGAAGGGAGGAAGAAACTGTTAATATCTAGCGTTTGACTCATCAAACTTAAGTCGCGTACGGCCGTACCACCACCCATACGCCCGTACCAAACTAAAACTTCTGATGCACACTTTTTCCTGCAAGGAACGGTACGCCCGTACCCCATTTGGTACGCCCATACATCCCCGATTCACCTGATGTACCCAAATTCCTGCGAGTTGGGGTCCAATCATACAACCCTTTAGTACGCCCGTACGCCTTCTCCCATGTTTGGTACACCCGTACGCTCATACCAAAACCTAAAATTACCCTTCAGCCATCTCAACTCCTTCCTTTACCACCTAAACACAACCAACTCATCCCAAAACCTATGTTCCCTCACTCCTAAACCAATTACACTAGTTCTAACTTACATAGCAGCACAAGGCATGCAAAATACATCACATCATCCACCATATACCATCAACCACATACACATATCGATATATAGGAACATACACATACACATACATACATACATAGCAAATGCAGCAATATACACATCATAAATATGCATTAATCCAAGTCAACTAGGGTACCTAATGTGGATGTGACAAACCAACACCTCCTTAGAACAATTTTAAGTCAAAGATGGAGAAGTTCATGGAGTTGCTGGGAACAAAATTGACTAGTCAGGAGGAATCATAAAAGTGAATGGAAGCCAAGTTTGATCAAATCACAAAGAACCATTCCTCCTCCATTCATAACTTAGAAGTACAAGTGGGGCAGCTGGCTACAGCAATTGCACAGAGGAACCTTGGAGGACTTCCAAGTAATACATATCCAAACCCCAAGGAGCAAGTAAATGCAATCCAACTAAGAAGTGGCAAAGAGCTTGTCAATCAAGGTAAAGAACCTGTTATTATTGAGGATGAATGCAGGAAAGAAGAAAGAAAGCAGAGTAATTGTGAAGCTGGGACTTCACAAATGCAGATAAAGGCTGGGGGAAGTCTCTATCATGATTGTGATAATGCAAGAGTTTGCTGCAATTGTGGAAAAATTGAAAAAACTGAGAATAAATGTGACATTTACTGAGATGATACAGGATATGCCTAAATATGATAAATTTTTGAAGGAAATCTTAGTACACAAACACACAATTGATGATACACAACCAGTTTCATTAACTGAGAATTGTAGCTCAATCATTTCAAGTAAAATTCCATGTAAGCTATAAGATCCAAGAAGTTTCACTATTCCATGTAAAGTAAGAAATTTGGTATTTTATAAATGTTTGTATGATTTGGGCGCAAGTATCAACTTGATGCTATATGCCATTTTTCAAAAGCTAGGTCTTGGAGATATCAAAACTATTTCCATGGTAATTTAGCTTGCAGATCAATCGGTGAAGACACCATTCAGAATCATTAAGGATGTCTTAGTGAAAGTAGATAAGTTTATCATTCTAGTAGATTTTATAGTGCTGGACTACAGTGAGGATGTCAATTGCCCCTTTATTTTAAGAGACCTTTTCTAAATACATGGAGAGCATTAGTTGATATACATGAAGGAAAACTCATCCTCCGAATCGGTGAAGAGGGAGTGGAATTCTGTATAAAGAAAGTAATGAAATGGTTGATGGAGGGTGAGGCATGCATGAAGGTAGATGTAGTGGATGAATGTGTATCTATTGTACTAAATAAAGAAGTGTAGAATGTCACAATGGAGGAGGAAATTGAGGTAATAAGTGAGGAAGGTGGCAAATCACTTATATCAGATATGTTGGTGAGGAATGCTAACTCTACCCTTCATTCGATTAAAAAACCACCTGTTTTAGAATTAAAAATCCTGCTAAAGCACCTAAGGTATGCTTTCTTAGGTAGTAATGAAACATTACCAATCACCATATCTAATAAGCTAACTTTAGAGCAGGAGGACAAGCTACTCAAAATGGCGCGGAAGCACATCCAACCTTTAGGCTGGCAGTTGTCAAATATCAAGGGAATCAACCCTGATATGGTTATGCATAGGATACACTTGGAAGAAGGAAGCAAGCTTGTTCGTGAGAGGCAAAGGAGACTCAACCCCAATATGCAGGATGTTGTGAAAAAGGAGGTAATTAAGTTGCTTAATACAAGTATTATCTATCCTATTTCTGATAGCGAGTAGGTGAGTCCTGTCCAATATGTACCTAAGAAGGGTGGTATAACTGTTATAGAGAATGAGAAAAAGGAATTGCTATCAACTAAGACAATAACTGCTGGAGAGTATGCATAGATTATAGGAAGCTAAATTCTGCTACTAGGAAGGATCACTTTCCTTTACCCTTTGTTGATCAAATGATTGAAAAGATAGCAGGTCATTCTTTTTATTATTTTCTAGATGGCTATTCAAGCTATAACCAAATTTTCATTTTTCCTCAAGACTAAGAAAAAACAACTTTTATATGTCCATATGGTACATTTGCTTATAGGCGTATGCCTTTTGGTTTGTGTAATGTGCCTGCCACTTTTTAGAGATGTGTGATTGCAATATTTACTGATATAATTGAGGAATTTATGGAAATATTCATGGATGACTTTTTAGTGTTTGGAGACTCTTTTGAGTCATGTTTACAGAATTTGGAGAGGGTCCTAAAACGTTGTGAGGAGACCAATTTAGTGCTAAATTGGGAGAAATGCCATTTTATGGTAGATTAAGGAATTGTGCTGGGCCACAAGATTTCCAAGGAAAGCATTGAGGTGGACAGGGCTAAAATAGAGGTAATACCTAACCTACCACCTCCCAAGAATGTGAAAGGTATATGGGGTTTCCTTGATCATGCAAGATTTTATCGTTGCTTCATTAAAATTTTTTCTATTATTGATAGGCCCTTGATGAGTTTGTTAGTCAAGGATGTGTTGTTTGATTTCAATGATGAGTGCTTAAATGGTTTTAACACTTTGAAGAATGCATTAACCAAGGCTCCAGTTTTGACTTCGCCAGATTGGTCCCTACCCTTTGAAATTATGTGTGATGCTAGTGACTTTGCCTTAGGATGTGTATTGGGGTAAAGAAAAAATAAGAAATTTCATGTTATTTATTATGCTAGCAGAACTTTAACAGGACCATAACTAAACTACACCACAACTGAAAAAGAACTATTGGCAGTGGTTTTTGCATGTGATAAGTTTAGGGCTTATCAGGTGGGTGTTACTGTTGCAAGAATTTGACATTGAAATCAAGGATAAGAAAGGAGCTGAGAATGCAGTTGTTGATTACTTATCTTGCCTTGAAAAGGATGGTGAGGGTGAAGAAGATGAGCCTATAAAGGAAGAATTTCTTGATGAGTCTGTGTTCATGGTGCAAAAAAAAGGAAATTCTATGGTATGAAGACATGGCTAATTATTTAGCCTGTGGTGTAGTGCCTTCCAATGTTTTGTATCAATAACGAAAGAGATTCTTTGCAAATACCAAGTATTATCAATGGGAGGAACCATTCTTATTTTGCCAATGTGCTGATGGATTAATAAGGAGATGTGTTCTTGAGGAAGAAATAATACCTATACTAACTCATTATCATGATTCATCTTATGCAAGGCATTACAGTGCAAATAAGATAGCCAGTCGGGTGCTGGAGTGCGAGTTCTATTGGCCAATAATTTTCAAGGATGCAAGAGATTATGTACTTCATTGTGATAAGTGCCAAAGAACCGGGAACATATCCAGGCGTGATGAGATGCCTCAATCCTCAATTCTAGAAGTGGAAATATTTGATGTATGGGGATTGGATTTCATAGGACTATTTCCCACATCCATGGGAAATGAGTACATATTGGTAGGGGTTGATTATGTGTCGAAATAGGTTGAAGTGATTATCGGTCCCACCAATGATGGAAGAGTCATGAGCAGGTTCATCAAGAAGCTATTTGCCATATTCGGAGTCCCAAGAACACTCATTAGTGATGGAGGAGCACATTTATGTAATGCCAGATTCGAGGCCCTGCTTAAGAGGTACAATGTGCATCATAAAGTATCCATAGCATATCATCCATAAACCAGCGGTCAAGTAGAGGTAGTGAACAGAGAACTAAAATGTATCCTGGAAAAATCAATCAATGGTTCCAAGAAGGATTAGGCAGCAAGGTTGGATGATATACTGTGGGCATACCGTACAGCTTTCAAGATCCCTATAGGAACAACCCCCTATAAAATGGTATATGGGAAGGCCTGTCATCTGCCAATGAAGCTTGAGCATAGGGCATACTGGGCAATAAAGTACTTGAATCATGATTTGAAGAAGGCAAAGGAGAAAAGACTATTGCAACTGCATGAACTGGAAAAATTAAGGCACCTGGCATACAAAAATGCTAAGCTATATAAGGAGAGGACCGAGCAATGGCATGATGCTCATATCAAGGTGAAATCATTCAATATTTATGATAATGTATTGTTGTTTAATTCCAGGTTAAGGTTATTTCCTGGAAAGCTCAAATCGAGATGGAGCAGCCCTTTCAAAGTATCCCAAGTCTTCGACAGTAGAGCCTTGGAATTGAAGAATGAAAAAGGAGAGACCTTTAAAGTCAATGGGTAGAAATGCAAGGTATACCTTGGTGGCTTAACTCACAAGCTGAAGGAGGTAACATCATTAGATTAAGCCTACAAGTAGGTAAGGTCTACCTAATGACCTTAAACTTAGCATGTAAGCATGTTTTCATTTGTATTTTCAAGTCTTGATTATGTTTAAGTTGATTTTTAGGTGTTTGTCATATTTTAAATTCATGATTTTATAGTGTAAAATGATGTTTCTAAGTTTAAATTTATGTGTCTTGATCAATAAGAAAAGAAAGCAAAAGGAAAAAGCAATAAAATCATGAAATAAGGGAAGTCACGATCGTAACATTGCAAGTCACAATCGTGACAGAAGATTGAGTGATTGACGAGCCAAAGAATTTTAAGTCTAAGGTAAGTCACGATCATGACATTGAGAGTCATGATCTTGATAAAAAGTTAGGACTTCAATTAAAGGCAAGTAAAAATTTCACTAATGCAAGTCACGATCGTGACATTCAAAGTTACAATCGTGACATTCAAAGTCACGATCATAATAGAAACTTTTAAAGTAAAGCGAGAGGAAAATTTTCTAAGGTAAGTCACGATTGAGACTTTTAATGTCATGATCATGACAGCATCTTTCAAAGCCCGATTTCCAGAAAATTTTCTAAGTATAAAGAGAGAGTTTGCCTCATCAAACATAACTCTTCACTTGCCTAAAATCCCAAAACACTCTCCCTTCTCTCCAAACTCAATTTCTTTCAAGTTTTTGATATTTTAGAACTTAGACTACTTGATTTTTTTACATTTTTGCTCTCAATCATCATCAAATCATAAGTAAGTCCCCTCTCCCTCTCTCTCTTGTTCTTGAATGCTGGATTTCAAAATTTTAGGTTTTGATTAGGGGAATCAATTGTGATGTTTTAAGGTTAATTTGGGCATGCTTGTTTTATGTTTTCCATTAATTAGATTATGATTTTGCCTTTGGGTTACTTGTTTTGGTTTTTTGGTTGCAAGATTGGAAAAAAGGGGGGAACCAAAGTTGAAAGTCACGATCGTGATAGAACTTAAATTGCACTTTAACTTGAGATTGTGTTCACCCTTTTAATTAAGAATTAGCTGTATTTTATTTGTAAAATGTCCAAAGGAGTTAAGCACGTTGCTAAGCACCCACAGGATAGAGGCAAAGCTTCCGCATCATCATAATCACCACCAAACCTTGCAAAGCAATATGGCATCCCATTTCCAATCCACTTGCCGAAAGAGGGCAGGAAGTATAAGAAAATCTATAAGAAACAACTGATCCTTCCTCGATAATTTGATTGGAACCTACTAGAGCAACTTGAGGCTCTAGGTCCCTTAAAAGCATTTACTTCCAAGCTGGGCTGGGGCAATTTTATAATTGATGAGCATCCTATTTGCAAGGAACTCATTCATGAGTTCTATACCACTTGTGAGCTAGTTGACAATAGGCTAAGCACAATTCGGTTTAGACTTATGGGGAGAACTATGGAGATGACTTACCAGATGATTAAGGATGTGTTAGACCTCCCTCAGTTAGGATTAACCTCTTCCCATTCCAATTTTAGACCCAAGGCCTTCTAGAATGAAATCACAGGAGGCCAACTACCTTATGATGCTCATAACGCCCCTAAACTTCTCATCAAGGACCTTGTACTCATTTTATTGCATAAATACTTATCTATCTCTATTTTTTCTAAAATAGAGAATAATGAAGTATCACAACACGAGCTCTTCCCTATGTGGTGCATGCTTAATGACCATGCTTATTGCACCACCTTTCACCTTATGAAAGGCTTCCAGAAGATGGCTAAACCACAAAGTAGGAAGCTAGGACTAGGTCACGTGATTACTGTTATAGCTAATTACTTTAATTTTTATTTCTTGAACCTAATAATTTTGCCATCTAAGCATTTTTCTACCAAGTATCTTCAAGATGCAGGTTTTACGTACAAGTGAGGCACTCAATTCAAAGCCTATGGTGACCATGCTGGTATCAAACAGAGGTAGCTTGACTTGGATACTGAGGATGAAGATGAGGAAGGAGAGGAGCAAACACAAGCTGGTGAAGAAGGAACTGCTCAGGAGGAGGAATAGACATAAATTCCAGAAGCGTAGCAACACCATGCGGAGCTGGAAGATAAATAGCACGATTGAAGCGCTACTATTAAGGATTGAGCAAGGCAATGTTGAGAATTTTGCTTGCCTTACCAGAGTGGAGGCCACAGTTAATGAGATACGTTGGGAGAAACATTATCAAAGGCGAAAAATGTTTAGATTCTTCAAGCTCTCAGGCATCAATGTGCCCTCCCCAACTCCTTCTCCACCTAGCTCACCTCCACCCCCAGGCAACTAAAATTTCAATCCTTTCTTTCCAATTTATATGTTTTACCTTCTATCTTTTGCTTGTTTATCTCATGTTTATGATTGTGCTATGTGTTTTCACATTGAGGAGAATGTGTCCTCTAAGTGTGGGGGTGCGTACATTTACTTTGTTTTTTGCATCTGCTCTTATTTTTGCTATGATTGCTTGCTTACTTTCCATTATTGTGTGTGAACTGTGAAGTTGTAATCACTTGTATATAGCATGCATAATTAAAGAATAGATATATTTAACTCGTAATCATACTGATTTTGAAAATTTTATCATAAACTTAGCAACTTAGCAGGAATTGTGAAGGTATAAATGTTTAGCCTAGATAATAAGCTTAATCCTTCTATAATTGCACTATAAAATAGAGTATAACTTATTAGACAATGTTGCACCTTGTGATGCAAGTGTTAGAAAAAAAATAACAACAATAATGAGGAAATGAGTAAGGAAAGTACAAAAGAATAAGCCAAAAATGGCAAAAGCTAACCGTTCTGCTATCATTAGGGGTGCCCGAAACTGGCCCTAGTGATATGAACAACACTAATAGCCATTCGAATGAAGGTAGAATGTTAAGTAACCAGGGATCATTGCCAAAAGTGTGGGATACTGGAGCTGAAAGACCTACCTCTCAAACAAGAGCTAAGTTAAAAATAAAAGGAAGTAAAAAGAAAGGAATAAAAACCTTATGATCCTCAACTCAAATCAAGCTTAAAAAACCAAAAATGAAACTATTCACTTCATGACTAAGCAGAGGATAATGAGTTGTATTTTGTTCGATAGTATGAATATATGAATGATTAAACTTGATTACCTAAGTTAAACACTTCTAGTTTTTCAATACCTAATGTTTTACTAATTTTATGGGAAGAATTACATAAAGATGAGTGGTTTCAAGTTAGGGATGTCCAAGCTAACAAATGCAAATTGTCATATCATAAGTGTATTTTAATTTATTTATTTTAAATGTGTTTTTTTATTGCCTTTGCTTGAGGAAAAGCAAAGATTTAAGTGTGGGGATGTTGATGTATGTTAATTTTCATGTTTGTTTAGTTGTTTTTAGTTAGAATTTGATGTTCATTTTATTATGTTTTTGCTTTGATTTAGTAGAGTTTGTTGAGTGTGTAGCGTTAGGGAAGCAATCAAGAAGAAATAAAGCATTTTGGGGCTTAAGAAGTCAAGTCACGATCGTGACAGAAGGCAAGTCAAGAAGGAGAGGAACTTGTGTCTGTCACGATCATGACATTGCAAGTCATGATTGTGATAGACGCATGTCAAGCCAGTAAGTCACGATCATGACATGCAAAGTCATGATCATCTTTGTAATTATTGGTCATTTAAAGGACGATCCTTACAGAAGACTGAGGGAGAGGAATGGGTTCCATGAGGGCAGCAAAAATAAAAAACACTTTAATGGGAATTTAATGGACAATGGAACCTACAATATGGGCAGAAGATGCAAACAAAAGGAAGATAAGGTTGGGGAAACCTCCACTCAAAGTATAAAAGGAAAGTGGCAGCTAGGGTTTCATCATCACTCACCATTTGTAGAAGCAGCAACCCATTCTTTAGGGCAATTTTGTATAAGTTTTCTCTGTTGTTCTTCATTTCTCTTGTATTTTTCCCTTAGCAATGAGTGGCTAAGTACTCTTTTGTAGGATTTGATTTCTGAAATCCCTTGTTAGGATAGTTGATTGTGCTAGTTTAACATTACTATGAGTGTTTAATTCTAAAGTTTGATTGTAGAATGCTTCTTCATTGAGAGATGTTCAATTCTAAAGATTACCTTTCTAAATGATTACTTATGCTTTGTAATTGCAATGAGAGTTGAATTATGAAATGCTTACTCATTCTGGTTAGGTAGATGTATATGAGAGATCTACATATTCCTAATTCCTGTATGATTGCTTAATAGTTTCCCTAATCAGAGGACCACGACAGTGACTAAGTGAATCCAAGATTAGTATGAAATTTAGTTGGTTTCACCTCGAGAGAGGGTTATTAATGCTTTTGGATATTTTAGGTAATGATAAGCACATGACTATTATCCTAGCTTGGTGATGATGATCTCAAATCCTATGTCTTTTATCAATGTTTTATCTTCTCACCATTGATTTTGCTTAATTTCTTTACATAATGTACTTTTTGCAATTGTATACTTCTAAACACCAAACCATTAATTATTACTTACATAGATTGGAAATCCAAGTAGTGGTGGATAGATAATAAATCCTCGTGGGATTGGTATTTTACTACAATTATCTGTATGCTTGCAGTGAAGTAGTGAAAAAAACTACTGTCGTTTCAGGGATGATCAATGACTGCCTCCATAATCTAAAATAAGACCTTTCTAGCATTCTTTGTCACATGCTTCCTAAGAAAACTTTCAAGGAGGTTACCCATCCTATAATTACTCAAAACCAAGCACACTTAACTATCGAGTTCTTACCAGATGAGTACTAAAAAGGTAGATGCACCTTGTTGGTATGGATAGTACCTATCTAATCATTTAAGTTATTCTCAATTGTGCAATCGCATAGCTGCATAATCTCAAAATCACTCAAGTTATTCTTGATTATACAGTCTCATATATGCACAATCTTGAAATCACTCAATTATGTAACCCCATCCCTACACAGTCGCAGGATCCCTCTTCTTTGGGTATGGGATAAGTTCATTCATATGCCTCTTCGCCTAGAAGTCTGCCTAGAGCTGCTTCTTATCCATGCTCTATTTAGCATTGGCATCCACTCCCCACCCTTGTCAACCTTGAGTATCACATGCTCATTAGCTTCTACTTAGTTTATCCCTAAATAACACTGTACTAGGAGAGGTCTCGACTCTGATAGCAAACTATAATAGCCTAATTTGATGACTGCCTCCACAATCTAACATGATACCTTTCCAGCATGCTTTATCTTTACTCACATGCTTCCCAAGAAAACTTTCCAGGAGGTTACCCATCCTATAATTACTGCAAACCAAGCACACTTAACTATGGAGTTCTTACAAAATGAGCACTAAAAAGGTAAATGTACCTTGTTAGTATAGATAGTACTTATCTAATCACTTAAGTTATTCTCAATTGTACAGTCACATAGCTGCACAATCTCAAAATCACTCAAGCTATTCTCGATTGTACAGTCTTATATCTGCATAATCTTGAAATCACTTAACTATACAACCCCATCCCTACGCAGTCTCAGGATCCTTATTCTTCAGGTATAGGGTAAGTTCATTCATGTGCCCATCTACCTAGAAGCCTACCAGGAGTTGCTCCTTGTTCATGCTCTCTCCAGCACCGGTGTCTGCTTGCCACCTTTGTCAACCCTAGGTGTCACATGCGTACCAACTTCCGCTTGGTTCATCCCTAAATCACACTATACTAAGAGAAGTCTTGGTTTTGATACCAAACTATAATAGTCTAATTTAATGACTGCCTCCATAATCCAACATAAAACCTTTCCAACATGCTTTGTCCTCACTCACATGCTTCCCTAGAAAGCTTTCCAAGAAGTAAACCATCTTATAATTGCTCCAAACCAAGCACACTTAACTATAGAGTTCTTACAAAATGAGCACTATCCAATCTCAAAATCACTAAAACTATTATCGATTGTACAATCTCATACCTGCACAATCTTGAAATCACTCAACTATCCAATCCCATCCTTACACAGTCTGAGGATCCCTTTTCTTCGAGTGTAGGATAAATTCATTCATATGCCTTTTTGCCCAGAAGTCTGCCAAGAGGCACTCCTTGTCCATGCTCTCTTTAGCACTGGCGTCTATTGCCCGCCCTTATCAACCCCGGGTGTCACATGCCAACTAGCTTTGGCTTGGTTCTTTCCCAAATCATACTATACTAGGAGAGGTCCTGACTCTAATACTAAACTATAATAGCCCAATTTGATGATTGCCTCCACAATCCAATACGAGACCTTTCTAGCATGCTTTGTCCTTACTCATGTTGATTTACCATATGATTAAGCAGTGGAAGAAATTTAAAATTTTTTTTAGAATAGCAAACCAAGAATGAATCTTTGCAACAAAACACAAGAAAATCCAAGATTAAATAAGATATGGCATAAAGAATAGTAACTCTTACTTTTCAATGCTGATCTCCTTCGTTCTTGATCTCTATATCATTTATGATTATAGCAAACCAAAAACCACCAAAATAGGCAGCCTCCAATAGTATCCACATGCAAATAATGAAATCCAAGCAAGCAACCAATTGCTTCTATCTCCTTTCTTGTGAACTAGCAAAGAAAAGAAGGAAAACTTATGGAATTTTTATCTTCCCCACAATATGGTTTGTGAATGCCAAACCTTATTCCTAAGACAGGAGGTTTTGGTTGGAAAAAGGAAGAGAATGAAGAGGCTTAACCTAATTTTGAGTCATAACATTGTATTTATACTCAAAAAATTAAGTTAAGCTGAAACCCTTTCAGCTTAAGTTAAGTCAGGGCCCACTTATGATAGATATGGTAAGTAACTTTCACTTGCCTTGTCATAGCCCAACTTGAACCTTATGGAATTCTAAACATTTAGAGTCAAGTCCATATGTCTTAGGTTTATTTCCATAAGTGTTTTTACAACTTTTCCCAAAAGTGCAAAAACTACCCTTTTAGCTTGTTTCCTTATTTGTAAGTGTATGACCTTTTGGGTTCCTAATATGTTGGCAACATGTTA
>CANYBF011230775.1:0-10678 GCA_948192965.1 Dalechampia spathulata | reverse complement strand
AAAATTCAATATCATTTCTAATTTATTTCCTTAAATTTTACTACTTAATATCACCTTAATAATGACTTATTTATTTAAAGTCATTTAATTTATGTTGTAAATTATAATAATAAGAATGTATCATAACAAACTTTAATCATACCTTAGAGTCCTTAAATCAACTTTGTTCTAATAAGATCATGAATAATTTTATATTTAAAAAGAAATGTTTCTTAATGCTTTCTTAGGTTTTGAACTAAAATAAAACAGTTAATAACATCTATATCGTATATATTTTATTTATCTCTTTTTAATATCTTAACTAATATTCTATATGTAATATCAATGACCTCTGTTTAAGAACTATTCCTTACCGTATACAGCGAATTATTATCAATGTTAAGAGATATAATTATTTACCAAATGGTTTTTAAAATAAGCGACTATTTATAAATTTTTTCAAAATATACTTAACCTTAAATTATAACGCAATATCAATTAAATATAATCCTTAATTAAGTTAACTTATACCTAGTGACTATATAATTAATATTATGACTAAATCTTTCTTCTATTACTTAGTCTCAGGTTTGATATCAATTACCTACAGTTGCTAAACCTTGAAATTATTTAATTATGTTTATACTGTATGAGGCCTTTACTATCACCATTCATATTCAATAAGTCTCATTAATCCATACTAATATCTTTCAAAACACATTTTCAAATAACATTCTATTCATACAATTTGCTTATGTATAATCTAAGCATTTACGTATTATATATATATCTATATGAAATCAACTAAATATGTTTATTCTCTAGTTCAAGTATATTTAATTTCTCAGGTATTCAAATACTTCTATCTAAGTCCTTAAATCAAATCCCAGCTTACCAGTATCATATTTCTTTTATTATTCACTTAATAATCTTCTTAAACCATCAGTAATCATTTGAATCCATAGAACAATTATAACATAATTGTTACATTTAAAATCTCTTTCATTTATTTCATACTTAGCTACATCTCCATTTATGATTCCATTATTAACTTAAATAATCCTTTAATAACACTTATTATATTTAAATATAACTATTTTTAATCACTCAATTTAAATTCACTCTAAAACATATGCATTCATATCAAGTTATAACTTATCTTAACTTAATTCAACCTTTATTGATTTTAATTAACTCCTTATATCCTATTCATCATAACTTAATTAATCCTTTAAATTACCTTTAATTTATTTAATTATCTTTAGTCCCATATCTTATCTTGGCCAAAAAGTTCTCAAAAATAACACTAAAGTTTTCAAGTCTCCAAATGTCTAATTTAACTTATCTTACTTTAAACCATTTTAATTAATCTTAATATTATTTCCTTTAAAATTTAATTCTTCTGACTTAACCATTAATTTACTTAACTTACTCCAAAATTTATGATTTTTCATTGTAAATTCTTATTATAAAGAAGATTAGGCCTTACTTTTATCAAAATGCTTATCTTAATCTAAATGCTTATCCAATACCCTTTTTAAAACCAAATTCTTTTTAACTTCCTTTAATAATTAATATATATAAACTTTATTTACACTCAAATAGAAGTAATTCATTAAATCAAAAATAATTTTAATCAATAAACTCATTACTTTTAGTCAATCGCAACTCAAATGACATTAAGCCTTAATTACCCCCTTTTTCTTTTTAACTTAGTTTAAGTTTAAATTTCCTCATTTTTCTTCTAATTAATCTTCTATTTTATTAAATCAACATCTTAGTCTCATTTTAAGTTCACTAACCAGCAAAATATGCCTTACAAGATTTAGCCAAATAAAGCAAATCCAACACACACACACCACTCAAACACCCAAGCTTTATTTCATGAGATCTTACAATCCTAAACCCTTTATCCATCAAAACAAAACCAAAAACTCAATATTTAAACCATATAGTATTCATCCAGAACCAAAAACCAACTAAAAATGCATAAAAACAATAAATCTAACATCAATCTTACTTACCAAACTCACCTTTTAACCAAACAACAATAATCTCAACTTTTAACTATTCTTTCTTTGCACTTTACTTCGGATTTGTCAAGGATCTTCACCTTTTCACTTCTTCTAACTTGATCTATGCTTAAATGAAGCATGCATGTCCCTTAAAGTTAAAGATTAAGCAAGAAACAAAGTCAACTATTAAGTAATAGTTTCAATTTCTAACAAAACAAATAAGAACTTACTCAATCTTCACTTACTCTTAAGGATCCTTAGGAAAGAGTTTCAGCTTCTCCTTTAATGACCCCAAACATGCACATATCTAGCTTAAACATGAAGGATCTGCCTCAAACATGAAAGAAAACTTGCGGCTTTAAAGTGGAAAAAGAGAGACACAACCACTCCTTTAACAAGAACAAAGGAAGAGATGAATGAATCTTCACCAAAGCTTGACCCTTGCTTAAAGAAATTAATTATAACTTAAATAAAAAGATGAGAATGAGAATATTTGGTATGGTTTTCTGCTGTTGGATGAAGAAAATGAAAGAACAATAGAAGCATAAGAGAGGAAATGAAGGAAAAAGAGAAGAAAATGGTGAAAGGAGAGAAGGGAGGTGCGGCCTTTTGGTATTAGGGTAGGAAATGAGTGGTGTATTTCAAAATGAAAAGGATTCCGAAGAGATAAGGTGGCATAAGTCGTTGGATATGCATGTGGAGTGTTGGATGGGTGCAAAAGAGCAAGTCTATACTCATTTCACTCCATTATAACCCTCATTTTATATATATCTACCTAATTCATTTAATTTCTAAATAAATCCACCTACATTTCGTATTTTCCTCTTAATTAATACTTAAATATATCATATTTTAATTAATATACCATCCATTAATCCACTCAATCAATTAAAATATAATTTCCTAACCTTCTCTCTCAATCCACTACCACAAAACTCCAAACTACTTTTTCAATTCCCTATACCTTTTTACAAATACCAATCCCGCTTCTATTTAAATATTCCATTTAAAATATAATCTATCTTATTCTATTTCCATTCATATTTATTTATTTATTATCTTCCATAACACTATTTTTCTTATTTTCTAATTATGACATCATTTTGAGCAATAATGACATCATTATGTCATAATAATTAAATTTAATACTTATACCATTTCTAATATTTATATTTTATTATATAATTATACTAATTCATCCTTCCCTCATCATTTTTCATTTTCTCATAAAAATTATAATTAATTTTACTCGCTTACATCATCAATACCTATTTATGACATCATAAATAAATTTTTATTTCAAAATTTTCAAAATTTACATATATCTAATTTAAGTTAATACAAGCACAATGGTCAAAACCATTCAATCAAATTCAATGTATATAACACAGAATCCTCATTTTAGTGCCATTTAGAGTTTGTTTTAAGGGTTTCGGCAAAATTTTCAATTTCCTCTTTTAAGCTTTAAACTCAATTCTTATCATATACTTATCAACATAATCATAATTTCATATCATTTTCACACCATTAACATATAGAACACAATATATCATTAATTTATAAATGCACAATAACCCATGAAATGCAGGATGTGATAACTCACTCGCCCTAATTTAAGATTTCATCCCCGAAATCTAACCTCAGTTATCTATAAATAAATGAGGAAACTATTTTCGAATTGTGGACTCCCTTTCCCATGTTGCTTCTTGCCTTGTGTGATGATTCCATAACACTTTCACCAATGGAATCCGTTTGTTTCTCAATTGCTTTGTTTCATGCACCAGAATCTTAATTGGTTCTTCATTATAAGATAACTCTATTGAACTTCAATGTTCTCCACTGGAATAACATATGATAGGTCTGACCTGTATCTTTGAAACATAGATACATGGAAAACATTATGAATTTGCTCTAACTCTGGCGGTAATGCCAATCGATATGCCAGTGGTCTAATCCATTCTAACACTTCATATGGACCAATGAATCTCGGACTTAACTTCCTTTTCTGACCAAATCTCAGAATTGTCTTCCATAGAGACACCTTTAAAAATACTTTATCCCCAACATTATATTCAATATCCCAATGCTTCAAATCAATATAAGACTTATGTTAGTTAGATGCAGTTTTCAACCATTCTTTGATCAATTTCACATGATCCTCTGCTTTTTGAACTAAATCTGGTCCAATCATTTATCATTCACCAACTTCCTCCTAATTCAATGGTGTTCTGCATCGTCTCCCATAAAGTGCTTCATACGGTGCCATTTGAATGCTGGACTAAAAATTGTTGTTGTATGTGAACTCAATGAGAGGAATGTACCTGTCCCAGCTTCCAACCCATTCTAATATACAAGCTCTTAACATATCCTCCAGAATCTGAATGCTTTGTTCTGATTGTCCATCGGTCTGAGGATGAAATGTCATACTAAAATGAACCTTAGTACCTAAAGCTCTTTGAAAACTTCTCTAGAACCGAGAAGTAAACTGTGTATCTCTGTCAGAAACAATAGATGATGGCACTCCATAAAGTCTCACTATCTCCTTGATGTACAATACTGCTAGCCATTCCAAACTGTAATCCATTCGAATAGGTAAAAAATGTACCATCTTAGTCAATCTATCAACAATTACCCATATAGTATCATGTTTACTCTGTGTTAATGGCAATCCTGTGATAAAATCCATCGTAACTTTATCCCACTTCCACTTTGGAATAGACAAAGGTTGCAATAATCTTGCCCACACCTGATGTTCAGCTTTAACTCGCTGATATACTAAACACTTAGCAATAAATTCAGTAATGTCTTGTTTCATCCTTATTTTAGTGCCATTTAGAGTCTATTTTAGGGGTTTCGGCAAAATTTTCAATTTCCTCTTTTAAGCTTTAAACTCAATTCTTATCATATACTTATCAACATAATCATAATTTCATATCATTTTCACACCATTAACATATAAAACACAATATATCATTAATTTATAAATGCATAATAACCCATGAAATGCAGGATATGACGTCTTGACTTCAAAATAATGCAATGATCTAAGTGTAATGCTAAAAAAAAGAAATTGTTGTTAGCCTTCTTATAAAAAAACAACAAGAAAATAAAAAAAAGTAAAAAAAAATAGAAAAAGAAAAAAAGAAAAATCTCATTTGGAAGAGATAACGAAGGAAAGAAGAGAGGAATGATGTTGAAGTGTAAAAAAATGGGATGCTCCAGGTCTCTATTTCTAATGGTGGAACAAGTCCAAATTGAATTAGGATTAGAGTTCAAATTCTACTATGATAGGGATAAAGATCTCTTATCATACTTAATTTGGATTTTAAAATTATCAAAAATCCTAATTGGATTAAATGATAATTTTAAGTTTTAATCCTAATTATTTTCTAGCTATATCAAATATTATTATTTAATAATATTTGTTTGGGATAAAGGTGTTGTTTATCTTCAAATTATATATTAAATTTTATTTTAATATTAATTTCAAAATAAAAAAATAAAAAAATAAAAAAATAAAAAGGAGCCACGGTAAAAATGGAAAAAATAAAAATAAAAATAAAAAATAAAAAATAAAAAATAAAAAATAAAAAATAAAAAATAAAAAATAAAAAATAAAAAATAAAAAATAAAAAATAAAAAATAAAAAATAAAAAATAAAAAATAAAAAATAAAAAAGATGATTGTAGAAAGAATTCCAAAAAGGAATTTGGTTTTGTGTCCAAACTTTCTTCCTTTTGAGAAAAAAATTTTTTTTTGAGCCATATATTAAAATAAAAATACATATTTGGCTCCATATTATTTATAAATGTCCAAAATTAAATTCAGATATATTCATTTAAATAAATTAATAATAAATCTCAAGCGGGTATTTGTAGATATCAAAAAATTCAAATTAATTTCTGGATCAATTAAATATATTTTTGATTTATGAAATTAATTAGATTAAATAATTATTTTAATCTAATAAATGAAATATATTTTATGGATCAATTAAATAAATATTTTTGATCTATAAAATAATTAGATTACATAATTATTTTAATATAATAAATTACATAAATTTTAAACCAATCAAAATTATCCAGTTTATTATCTAATTTAAATTATTTTAATAGTAAGATAAATACTATTAAAATAATAAATAAATGAAGTGATAATCATTTTGAAGTGAGAATAAAGGTTGAATATGTAAATTCATCTCCTCTAAATCACTATAAATAGAAGGCCTCCCTTCATTCCAAAACACACATTTGGAAGCCAGAAGCCAGAAGCAACAAGAAGCTCTCTAGCTACAAGCTCTCTAATCCTTCAAGACCTCAAGGTGTTCTTAAAGATCAAAGGCATTGTTCAGGTTCATCGAGGCATTCAAGGAGTCCATCAAGGTGTTCATCAAGTTCATCAAGGTGTTCTACACCCAAGGTGAAATTTGATTCAAAATCAAGCCTCTAAAGCACTTGAATAGTATTCTTCGCCAAAATCAAGTTTAATTCAAGATCAAGCTACAAAAGCCCTTGAATCAAGTTCTTGCTTCGAAATTCCAATCGAAGGATTTAAATTCTTTGTTATAGAATTTTATATTAGAGATTGTAACCCGCTTCAAATTAATAAAATTATTTGTTGCTCAATTTCTAATTTAATTAATTTTTATTTTATAGATTTTGTACACTACAGTACCAAATGCAAAATACTATAGTTAATCACATAAATCATTGTCTATTAATGGCTTATGTTATTTACATATTATTTACATGCATACAATTGCATGCAATAAGTAGCTTTACATTATTACATTTATACTACCTATACACATGATAGTTATATACATACACAATTCTACTAGAGTACATTGAGTCCTACACCTATGTATTACAAAATGTCACCTGTTGATAACTGATTAGTCTCTCTCTTTACCCCAATGATGCTAACTTGTGTTTATTAAATTACAAATACTAAATATAAAATTCAGTGCTTAAATATATATGTGTAGTAAAAATAATCATAACAATAGCTTATACCATGTTAAACAATGTCAAAATAATAATGATAGTTAATAATGATTAAGGTATATATTGAGCTACATTGTTAAGATTGCTATAATTTGAATATGATGTGTAATCATGTTGTTATAACATAAAATAACAAACATTACATAACTACATATGTTATAAACTTAAATAATTATGCTTGCATCTCAACATAATATATTTTCAATCCATCATATAATCAACATAATGATATCAATAACAATGTATTTCTCATCTTATCTTTCTCCATTCCTTCGCCTTCACTACTTTCTTTGCCCCTACACTCCTAGATATAATTATCACAACCACCATACATAATCACATACTCAGTAGAGGCATAGTCCAACCTACTTAAATGATTGATAGGGAATTAATACCTTATTCCTATAATCATCTGGTAGGACATGGTCCATCTTATCATATCTTCATCATCAAACTCATATTAACATCCCTCCTTATTCCTCCATATATTATGTTACATGATTTAATGCATGAACAACTTAATATTGGTAGTATGATGCATGAATGTATCAATTCCACATCATAACCCAATCATATCAACTTATGTATAATCATAAATCATATCAATCAAATGATCCAATTCATATATCATTTCATATTGCAATCATGTGTCGATGAATTCAAAATATGAATTTAAGGGATTTAGTTTTTCCTCATATCCACTTGTTTAGATGATTGAAACCTAAGCACAATCATAACTTAGTATATATTTATCAATCTCCATTAACATCATTTATTTGAGTAAATAAGTATAATTCTCAATAAAAGTATCAACTTATATCGATATATCAAACCAATATTCTCTATAGGCATTTATATTCTTCAACAAAGTTTCCATTTTCTTGTCAATCTCATATGTAATTTAATGATAAATAAGCATGAGCATTAAAATATTTATAAATGCATATATATACCATTAATCATGCTTACTTGAATACATATTCATATTTTTAACATAAGACATGTATCTATGTTAATAAGATGATTAAACATTGCCTATTTAACTTGTAATAATGCCTATATGTACTCAATATGGCATTAACATCATATAATGTCATTTTAAAATCAGTATATAAGAAACACAATATGACCAATGTATATATAACATCATTGATTGTGTGTATATAAAGAAGTAATTGATGTTCCTAACAAGAAGCTAATGAGCCTTAATTTTCACTTAGGTTCTACATTACATTTTTCATTGTATAGCTTGATGATGATCTTAATTCTTGATTTTATGTTACATACATAGGTTTTGATACCTAACTAGTGTACCTAGCATATGGAGAATGTTTCATTCAGCCTTTAGATGTCTCGCTCACATTATATAGCTTTTTAGCATGTCGAGCATGTTATAGAAAACTTATGCAACATGAGAAGCTTATTTTCCTTGCTCAATCAAAATGTGTCACATATTCCTTAGCCATTTTAGCATATGAGAAGTCATTTTAGCGTATGATACACATTACTTAAGGTCTTTTAAAGGTTAATGCATGTTATGTGATTTTATAATGTATGGTGCACATTAACATTAGTAGGTCAAAATCAAACATTACTAAGCCATGTTAGATGTTCTTGCACCATTTTCTATAAATACTCTTTAGGTATTTCTTGAAAAAGGGTTCAAAAATTATTAATTTGATATAAACTCTATCAAAATCTCACTAAATACTTAATTAATCAAATTATTAGACTTAATCATGTAATTAAGGTCTAATTAATTTCATGTAAATTCCTTAAGCATTTATGGAATCAAGATTAAAAGACTTTCAACCTTGATAAGTGATTGAAAAATCATTTCTTCCTTTCTTCTTTTCTTTTGCATTTTATAGGTTTATTTATGATTTTCTCTTTCATTTTAAATGAATAAATGAATGTGCAGTAGCATTTAGGTCTCAAAATGACTTAAATGATATATAACAATTAAAAACACATCTATTTCTTACATTGACATTTGAATTTTTGCTAAAAAACCTTTTCTTTTGCCATTCAATAATGTGCAGTGCATGTCATTGTATATGCAATGAACATTGCAAAATTTTCATAATATATGACATAAGTTATACCCAAATTTACCATAAATCAAATTTTAACTTGAATTTCACTCAATCTTTAATCAAAATGAAGATGTTAATAGCATTTATAACTTAATATTAGTCCAAATCAACTAATTTTCAAATTAATGTTATTTTCATTTGAGTTTAAATGTAATTATGACATTATTAGGTTAAGTTTGGGTGTTGTTTAATTTTCAAATAATGCAAGATAATTTTGGAATCTTCTTACCCATTTTTCCATGATCAATTTTATTAAGTTTTGCTTAAGAATTAACTTTTCAATTATTTTCCAAATTAATGCCAATTAATTTGATGTTTAATATAATTTTGGAATTGAGTTCAAATGATATTTAGAATGATTTTAAAAGTTTTTAAGTTGTTTTTATAACATTTTTATGAGCCAATTTCATGTATTTTATATAAAATATAATTGAAAATTTATAATATATGGTGGGTACATAACATGCAATGCATGTTGTTACCATTCATGTATAATATGGTGTCATATCCTCATTTTATCACATATTGCATTGATGATACGAGTGATGTGCATTACTTTTTATATGATTATAATTGAGATGATGATAGGAAATTATGCAATATGTGAATGATATGGAAAATAAATGATGTGTTAATTGATAGATGCTATGATGACAATATGAGAATAATTAATGAAATTACTGATTTCAGATTCACTGAATGATGATAATTTGATGGATATGATGTTGAGAATACTTAATATATATAAGTGTGTATGATTAAGATAGTTAATTGAACATGCATATATTCGTATATGAAAATGTACACATGTATGTAAGCATAAGTATTTGAGATATTAAGATGATTTTAGGCGTATAAAGTGTATAAACAAATAATGCAAATATAATGTGTGTGTGTGTGTATATATATATATATATATATATATATATATATATATGATTTTATGTATAATGGAATGTATAGATAAAGTATAAGTAATGTATTAGTATATATAAGGAATTAGTATAAGTATAGTATATTGGTATTAAATAATGTATTGGTATGTGTAGAAATGACATGATATAAATAGGATCATATAAATAAGATAATGAAATAAAATAATGAGTATGTAAGTATGTCATTAAATAAATATATAGATATAAGAAGTTAGTGGAGTTTTAAGTTATTATATTTTATTAATAGTGGGATAGGTAAATGTGTTAATGGAGGATATAAAATATTAGATATATGGGTTAATGTGATAGTGGGATAGGCAAATATGATAATGGAATGGGAATATGTGATAGTGAGGAAAGAGAAAAAACTAAATTAGTATTTGAGTTAGTGGAAAAGATGGAGTGTATTATTAAATGAATAAATAAGTAAGTAGAGTATAAATTATGGTATAAAATATGTATGGAAAGGATTAATTAGAGGAAATTTGAATTGAATACGTATATGTGAGCGCCGGTTTCTGCCGGGGCCCAGAGCGAGGCTTGCGAAAGTCACGGACCGGGGACCGCACTTGGAGCGAAAGTGTAGTCTTCCTAAGGGGTTCCCTTAGGGAATGATACGGACTCAAAAGAGTCGCAAGGAGTCG
>CANYBF011230690.1:0-16988 GCA_948192965.1 Dalechampia spathulata | reverse complement strand
GCTAGGTGTCGTATTGTCACAGGTTTGTGCTAGTTGTGATGTTTTACTTCTTACTTTACTTTGGGACCTAAGCAAGGTCTGGAAGTGATGTCTTATGCTCATGATTAAGTGTTTTTTAATATTCTCTAATGATGAGCTTGGTATACATCCTTGAAAGTATCATTTACATAGTATGATATGTATTACATATGCATAAAGATATTCATGGCATGCATGGAGATGTATGAGGGAAAATGAAAGGAAAAGAGAGAGATGATTGCATAGCTATATGCTTTAGACATACTGGGTTATACAGATGATGGATTCCTTCGAGGAATCACATAGTTTAATACCCTCCTTCGGGAGATGAGTCTCAAGACCTACAGTAAAGAAATGGGATCATAGAACCACACAGTTAAATGCCCTCCTTCAAGAGATGAGTACCGGTACCTACAAGGACCCAGTATGTGAGAGAATTATGCATAATTATCTAGGAAAACAAGAGTGAATGTAATGAAAAGATAATGAGGGAGAATGTGAAGCATGACTGCATTCTCATCATGTACCTTTAAATGGGTCATACTTCCATTTACATTCATCTTGGCTATGAAGCATTATGATGGTGCTTTTAAATGTGAGATGTTATTGCATTAAATGATATGATGTTTGGTGTGAACATGATTGAAATGATTGTAAGGTGTGATGTTGTTTTGCCTCTGTTCATGCATGAGTATGATTATGATTTATATGTATGTATATGTTTGTCTAGCACCACTGAGTTTTTATACTCAGCGTTTATCATTGGATGAACGTAGGTACTGAGTCTTCAGGTGAGCGTATAAAGAAGTTATCTTCGGTTTCAACAAAGAGTCAGATTTAGAGTACTCTTATTCTCAAAGTGGTACCGGATGTCCAAAGCATGCTCCTGTTGGTTTGTTAGTGTAGTTCCTTATTGATCATAGAGGTAGTAGTTACCATTGTAATAAGAGAATCTTATAAACAACTTGGTAAGGTTGTAATGTAAGAAAAGAAACTATAAATCTTTTTAAAACCTAGATCATGTAAAATTACTAGATATCAAAAGATCGGATTTAATTATTTATTGATAGCGTACCTTGCATCATGGTATGCTAAGATTGAAGACGGAAAAATATAGGTTTGTTGCCTTCCAAGGAAAACCGAACAGAATTTTTTAGCGTAAGCAATACTCAAAGGAACGTAATGTACTTTCTATCAGTTTCCTTGGAGACCACGACCTAGTATAAACCTGTTAGGATAGGTCAATTTCTATTTTGGTCCTTTAACAAAATAGAAATTGTAAAAGGGTCTCTACACTTTAATATTATAACCAATTTAACACCTTAATAGTCAACAATCCACAATTAGACCACAATTAAAAATTGACTATTCAATTTGACCGCCATATATATTTTATATTTACATATTTAGCCCACATTTAGAATATTAATTCTAACATGTAAAGTATTCAGAAATGGTGTAACCTCAAATGGACAAGATTTACATCAAGAAACTTCTCTCTAAAGACCTAGCGACACACATTAGGGCTCATATTATAGATCTTCATAAAAAATTATTGTAATGTTTGACTTTATTATTGATAAAAAGGTTATATCCAATCATATGAGTTTATGTTCAACTTAGTTTTGATTAAAAATGTTTTAGGGTTTTAGAAATGAATTATCTCAAGCATTACAAAGGGAAGATCAAGATATCATTAATGTGATTGCTTTAATTAAAGTGTCTAAACAACATCTTCAAATGATGAGGAATGATGCATGTAAATATTTATTTAGTGAAGTTTGTTTATTTTATAAGAAAAGAGATATTAATATCCTTAACATGGATGATACTTTTGTAATTTGAGGATGATCATATCAAAATGCTCAATAAATGACAAACATGTATCACTATTATGTTGAATTATTTTATACCATCATTGATATGCAACTTCAAGAGCTTAACAATCACTTCACTAAGGTTAAATTAAAGTGATTCTTTTATTGCTCTTGATAAGCAAACATTTATATGCTTATTTTAAATTCATATTAGCTTTTTTATTTTTTATTTTTAATTTTTCTTTTCATTTATTTTATTATGTTATCTTATTTTAATTTTTTTTTCTAACTAATTTATTTATTTATTTATTTCTCTTTCAATTCTTTTATTTTATTATTTTTATTATTATTAATTTTTTACTTTTATAAATAGTAATATTATCAATAATTAATTTCTACATGATTTTACCTATCAAGTTGAATATGTATGAGCAACATTATTTACACCATTTTAATATGGATCAATCTTAAAACAGTCTAGCCTAAAAATAATAATTACGATATGCAGTTGATGATCCAAATTAATTATTCAAAAGTTATAAGATTATGATGTCAACTGAAAATGGTGACGAAACATGTAGCTATAGCTAAAATGAGTAGGTATTAGCATAACTACTCATGTTATAATTCCTAATTTTTTTGGTAATTATTGATTATCCATAAAAATAGGCAAGTGTAAAGTCAATTTTACCACTTTTATTAACTATAGACCAATTGAAAGTGGATGTGTAAATGCTTAAAAGTTAAGTTATGTGATTATTAAGTGTTAAATAATTGTTGGATTCATTAATGATTGAATGGTACATGAGAATTGTGTTGATTACTTATGCCTATTGAACAAATGGTAAAGAAGACTTTTATTTTAGTAGCTCATGTAATACATCTAGACATTCATTGGCTATGAATATTGGTGGAGGGTTTTCTTTCATTGGTATATGAAACGATGTAGCAAATGGTGTAGTATTAAGGTATGTTAAGGTGTGCAGTAAACAGTGTGGTATTGAGGTATTTTGAGGTGTATAGTAAATTGTGTAGTATTGAGGTGTCTACCATAACATTCTTTTTAGATCTTTCTAGAATTAGATGAGTCATTGTTTTATAGCTCATTATTTAGTTATTTTTATTAGGTTGTTATGTATATATGCTTTCATTTGTATCTTTCAATTGGATATATGTTGTATAAGTGCAATCAATACAATACATGGCCTATTTTTCTCTTCTTCTATCTTCTTTTATTCATGGTATCAAAGCAACAACTATGACATCAATGGTTAATACATAAACCATAAGTACAAATAATGTTCCTATTCTTTATGAAATGCTTCATCTATAAACTTTTGATTATCCTGGTATGGTACTTGTTACTAACCATTTGAATGGTAAGAATTATCTTTCTTGGCACCATGCTATGACTCTTACACTCTATGCTATGGATAAATTGGCTTCATGGATGGCACATGTATTGCTCTGTAAATGAATCATCACAATTAGAAAAGTAGTAAAAGGTGGATAGTATGGTGATATCATAGATACTCAATACTTTATCCAAGGATATCGTGGATTCATTCATTTATACTACTTCTTTCAAAGTTCTTTGGGATGAAATCATTAAACATTTTGGGGATAGTAATAGACCTCTTCCATTTAAGTTAAATGAGAGATTAATAATCATACATAAGCTAATACTATTATGGTAATGTATTATACTAAACTTCAATGGCTATAAGATGAGTTAGCCTGCTTAAAGATATGTACCTACCAAGCTGCTAAAGAAGTTGATCAAATCCTTGTAGAGGACCATCTTATCTAGTTTCTTATAGGACTTAATACTGCATTTGATCAGACTCGTAATCAAATCTTATTAACGGATCCATTGCCAAGCATTGTTAAACCATATTCCATGGTTTTAAGCATGGAAAAGCAACAAGATTTGTAACAAAGTCATTCATTCTACCTTTAACATAAAGCATAAGTCATTCATTCTACCTTTAACATAAAGTTTATTGAATCTAAATTTGTAACAAAGAAAAGAGACTATCAATATGAAGCAAAATATTATGAACATTGCAAAATTACAAGCCATACCAAAGACAAGTGTTTCTAAATCTATAGATTTCCTAAATAGTTCATTGAGTTGAAGAAGAAAAAGGAGAAATTGAAGCAAAATTTTGCTAAACATGTTATTGATCACTTAGAAAACTCAAGGACAATAGACTACAATAGTAAGGTTATGTCAACTAATCTTGAAAAACTTATTTAGCTTGAAATTTCCAAGTTCATAAAGGGTAAAGCACCCAAAGTAAGTGATAATGAATTTGTCAATTATGCTAGCTATGTAGGTATTACACCTAATTACTACTCAAATTGCATGCATGATTAGTCTGATTTATGGATTATTAACTGTGGAGCCACAACTCACATGTATCATAATATAAAATTATTTTTTGACCTAACCCCATTATAAAAAAAACACTATAATAACTTTACTAGATGGGCAGCAGAAAGTTATTACATATAAAGGGACTGTCCAATTATACCCTAAACTATAGCCTACCAATACTTTATATGTACCAACCTTTCAGTACAATCTTTTATCTATCAATATTATTGTTAAGAAAAACAAATTAATGATTACCTTCTACAATGATCATTATCACTTATAGGACCCCTATGACTAAAGGGATCTTGACACGAGGTAAAGAGCAAGGTGGATTATATGTAATAAAAACTGCACAATGTAATTAACTTGAAATTTTGGTAAACCTTACTCATTATACTAATGTTGTTAGTCAAAATAGTTTATGATTATCATTCATCTTCATACCTATGGCCTTTTTGTCTAGGACATATATCATAAAGCAAAATAGCACATTTACCTTTTTTACAAAATAAACACAAAATGAACATTGTCTATGAAGCATATCCCTTAGTTAAGCAAACACGCAAAAGTTTTTAGAAATCATCTATAGAAACTCAAAATACTTAAGAATTAATTTACTTGTATTTATGGGATCCATATCAAGAACATTCACTTACACACTTAAAGTATGTTCTTACCATAGTTTATGACTTTACTAGAATAACAAGGAGATATTTATTTATAGATAAGACCACATTTTGCTTATTTTTCAAGATTTTTATACCATTATTAAAAATCAATGTCAAAAGTAAGTCAAGATTATTTGAATAGATAATGTCACTGAGTTTATTAATAGAGATTTTGTCATATCCTCATTTTTGACACACACTGTTATGATATACTCTTGATGTGTTATGCTTTATATGTGATTAATTGGAAATGATGACGTGAATTTTATATGATTTATGAATGCTATGAGAAATAAATGATGTGCTTTATAGTATATGTTTAGAGATTGAAATGATGAAATTTTACAGGACCACTAAAAAATGGTCGATCGTACTTATCGATACAATAATTAAATAGACGTATCATCAAAATGATGATTTAACAGCTTGAAGTCGATAATAATTTAACAGTTATGTCTTCATAAAAATTGATGAAAATAATATCTAGTGTGCTTAAAATATTTAAGCATCATTAATCAGGATAATTAACGAATCATATAATTAATTGATCATACAAATTAATCGTATAAATAAGATACATAAATTATTTCATACTTATATGAATTATACATATAAGTATATGAGAATTAATATGAATTATCAATATAGATAGAGTATGCATAATTTAATAATATCATATAATTCAAGATGAGTATAAATAATTTATACGAATAGAATATATATATATATACGAGTGTATATATGATATGGTATAATTTAATGTATAAGTATGTATAATTGAATTATAAAGTTTATTAAAAGAATACATAATTAATAATTATGTATGATTATAGAAAAGTATGATAAATATATACGTTTAAAGTGTATACATATAAATACATATATAATACAGTTTAGTATAAATGGAAAGTATTTAATAGGTATAATATATGTATAATGTATTAAGTATTATAATAATAAAAGTGGAATGATGATGTAAGATAATGAAATATAAATTTAAGTTAAAAAGAAAAGAATTTTAAGGATATTAAGAATTATTAAATAGAAAATATAAGTATAATTAAATAATGGAATTATAGATATTTAAGATTTGAAAAATTATATTATATAGAGTATGGAGAATTGTGTTAGTGGAGGAGTATTTTAATAAGTTTATTGGTATTTGAAAAAGGAAGTATGGGTAATTGTGTTAGTGGTTGTGTAAGAAGGAAAGAGAAATAATATTTTATTATTAATGGAAAAAGATGGGGGATTTTAATGATTAAATATTATATATTGGAGGATGATATTTTATTAAATAAATGTGTATTGGTAAATATTTGAAGTATTCTATACGTAATAAAGGTTTATGATTGGTAGATTTTTAAGTTGAATACATATAAAAATATGTATTGGAGGGTATTAAGAGGATAGGATACTGTGGTTGAGGGTGCATTGAGCTACCATATGGATGCCCTAAGGGTCTTACACCATTCTATACGGTTTATACCCTTCTTTTCCACCAAAATACATATTTTTCTCCTTATTCCTCCATTTGGCCGAATTGTTTTCTCTTCCTCCACCTTTGGTTTCATCTTTTCTTTCATTTTCTTATGTTCTTTCTTCATTGCTCTTCATTGTTCTTCATTTTTATCTAAAGGAAAAAAAATACATCATCTAATCTTCATCGTTTCTACTAAAACCTTATGTTCTAAGATACTTCTTCAAGTTAGGAGCAAGATTAAGCTTAAAGACTCCATTTTCTTCAAGATCTTCAAAGAGGCCAAATTGTTTAACCAACCAAACATTGAAACCATAAGTTTTATCTTCATTTCCATATGTTCAAGTTGTAAACCAAATCATTCTCTTCATGAAGGCCAAATATATGCTTCATCCTTTACTCTTTTGGCTTTGAATATTCAAGTACAAGGAAGATCCATAAGTATACTTTAAGTGTAAGGGGTTGATCGAATTATCTTTTGGTTTATAGTGCAAATTTGAGCTCAAAATCCAAAGATCCTTAAGTTCTAATGAGTAAGCCACACCTTTCATTGTTGATTCACTTCATTTTATGATCGATCTAACCATTTAGTATATTTATATGTGATGATGGTTTTGATTTAAGCTTGAGGAATACAACTTTTTAGTACGAATTTGAGTTGTTGAACATATGGTGAGTATTGGTAAGGTTAGATGGGTGATGAATATTAATGATTCATGAATTTATGATGGATTTACTATGTTGGCCGAATGGTATTTGTTGTTAATCTATGGTTTTTAGTTAATTATTTGGTATATTAAATTATTAGAGTTGTAAAGGATTATGAATAAAATGGTTTGGAGTTGTGTGGGTGTGTGTGTATGGTGATTTTCATTATGGCTGAATTATACTAAGTAATTTACTAAAAAATGAAAAATTTAAAATATGATTAAAGGAAAAATAGATGAAAATAGAAGATAATTATTTAAGATGATTATCGAAAATAAGTAAAAATATGAGTTAATTTGATGATTTAAGGATTTATTTCATTATGATGAAAATTATGGAAATATGATTATGAGTAAATATGATTTAAAATTTAATGTTAAGGTAAATTATAATTTTGAGTATTCAATCAATTAATTGGATGAGTATATATATATATTAGATGATTAATGATTAAATGATAAGGATGAATATTGATGGAAACTTTAAGTTAAATTTAAGTTTATTGATTTATTGATTTATGTGAAGTATATGACATAATTGGTGAATTGGATTTAAGATAAGATCTTTAATTATTGATAGATATTTTTGGAAGCTTATGAATTATTATTAAGTAAATGACATATGACATGATTGGTATAGTGGACTTAAAATATAATTTTTGAGCATTAATGGGACTTTTTGGAAGTTTGTGGTATATTATTGATAGGGAGACATGAGATATAAATTCTTTAAATATAATTTGGAAATATATGGAGACATGGGATCATGATGTGACAAGGACATTAACTAGATAATAATTAAGTATTTAAGTGTTAATGGAAGATTTTATATGAAATGATTAAGTGATGGAATTAAGTGGATTAAATTAAGAATATTGATATGATGACTTAAGTAAGTAATATAAGAGAAAAACAATAATGATGTTTTAAGTGGAAGATAAAGGTAAGCATGATATAAAGTAAGTGGAAATAATATATTGAGAATTTAAAATGGATTATTAAATTAAGTATGGTAAATGAAATAAGAAAGTTTAATGAAATAAATTATAAATGGTAAAGGTGAATTATTGGATTTATTCTTTATTGATTAAATAAGTATTAAAGTAAATTGGTGGAATATGATGAGATATGACATTATAAGTATTTAATTGAAAAGATGATTTGAATATTTTAAGGATTTAAAACAAGTTGGTTCATTACGTAGAGATTTGGCACTAAAGGTACTTAATTAAATAAAGGATTTGAATATCCTAAGTGAATTAAATAAAGAATAGTGATATGGTTAGTGATATGGTTATTGAAAGTAGTTGAATGAATAATTAAATGAATAAGATAAAGGTAATGATATGGTTGGTGGAAGTAGTTAAGGGAATTAATTAAATGAGTAGGAAAAGATATGATTTATCATAAATTAAATGGATAATGACTTGAATAGTAAAAAGGCATATAAAAATTAAAATAAGTTTATTGTTTAATTATTGAATGATTTAATGATAATAAAATATTTAAAAGTATATATAAAAGAAGTTAATTATATTGAGTAATTAAGAGGATAAGAAAAAGGATAAATTAAAAAGGATATTGATTAAGAAGTTAAAAGATAATACTTCTAAAATAATGTTATATTAATAAATTGATTTAATCATAAAGGATATGTGAATATTAAGTTAATTCTTTGGAGTTAATAATTAAATAGCCAATTAACAATGAAATTAAATAATAATAGTGGTTTATGAATAGTATGATATTAAGACATTATTAAGTCATACGTCCTTAATATTAATATGTAATTAGTACGATGATATTAATTAGCTAAAAATTAATAGTACGATATCAAAGGTTTAATAAAAGAATATTTACGTGGTTAAGTAATTAAACGATCAAGTAAGGAAATAATTATACGGTTATGATATTAAGTTATGGTACATTAATGAAAAGAGTTTTATAATAATAATGAATAATGAATAGTGAATGGTAATGAATAGTAAACAAAAATGAATAATGATACAACAGTAAATGATAATATGATTTCTAAGTAATCCTATGATACGGTAAATGAATTAAGTTGTTATGTGATAAAGAGATTGATTAATTACAATGATATATAGAATGTTAAATACAAATAATAAATGATTAATAATGGAATGTAAATTATTAATTAAAGATGAATATTTATTATGAATTAGGTGGATTTGTGGATAATCCTCACGTACCACCCAGAGAATTAAACAAGGGAAAGGACAATGCAGGTTTGTACTAATATGTTTGAAGTTCCTAGATCATTAAATAATCAAAGGGATGCTTGGTGGTAATGCGATAGCATTACATAATTAATTACGCTTGGTTGGTATTTAAATAGCATTGAATAATTAATTATGATATGATGTTATACCATGTCATAAACATCAATGCATTAAACATGAAACATAGCATAACATGACATGGTGAAATAAGAAAGGAGGAAAAATAAATGAAAGGAAAATGTTAGGCAATACGATATAAATTCCTACATGAATTAAATGGAAAGGAAAATGATGAATAAATGTGGAATGGGTTTTAATACGCTGAACCCTAAATATGATATGAAAAGAAAGATCCAATACAATATGCACATATGACCTAAAATATGAAAGGGGTAAAGATATGAAATATTATGGTACAGAAAAATATGAGGGAGAATGCATGAACATTAAAGCATTCTCATAAATAACATTATTCGTAAATATATGATGCATTCATATTTAATAATATTAATGATGGTGATGATGACATCTAAGTGATGCATTCATATTTGGTACTAAATAATGATGATATGACATGTCATCATGATATTGACATTTAAAGATGAATTATTATGATAATGATGATATATACATGATGATGACATGTTATGTTATGATTAATGATGATAATATATGTTTTTAATGATGATATTTAATTAATAATGATATGATATACAACGAAGAAAATGTTAATTAATTGATAATAATATGATATGATATCCTATAATTAATATGATATTTAAATAAATAATGATAGGATATATAATATGATGATATTTAAATAATGATGATAGGATTTATTATAATAAAGAGAATAATTAATGGTAAATGAAATGATAAGTATGGATAATAGTAAAGATGATTATTAATGATAAATGATGAATATTAATGACATATAATATACTAAATGATTTTTACAGTAATGTATTGCAATAAATTGAGACGATAAATTGTGTGCCATTATTTTGTTATGATGATTTAATTGTCATTATTATATTACATGAATTATAAGTGGATGAAATTGATTATGATAATGTATGATTATTATAACGCTTATGATATTTGTTATGCTAACACCATTGAGTTTTATGCTCAGCGTTTGTCAATTGATAAACGTAGGAACTAGTAAAGCTGAGGAACGAGCATTAGCGGTCGACAGTGCGACTTTAAAATAAATTATTGGTAAGGATTTGAATTTCTTCCAAACTTCTATTCTACAATATTCGTGCAAACTTTTAATATGGTAGTTGGCAGTATCTTAAAATAATTAGCAAAATTAATAATTATAATGGTGAATAATTATGATAATTCATAAGTAAATAAATTAATATGTGTGTGTGTTAATAATTGTAATATGGCGATAAGATTATTATTGATAGCTTGATAATACCTAGGAATAATAAATGGAATAGAATAGTTAATGGATCGTTATGCATGATATAATTATTATCTTTAAAAAATTTAGGGTTTAATATATGGAATCCCTTGTAGGATGTTTATTGACTTTCTAGAATAGAAAGTTGATAATCATTCTATGGGAGCATGTTACGTAGCTGAAAGGCGTGACGGATTTTTCTTTTCTTCTAAAGTGAAAGGGAATTTTACATCAATAAACTACTTCTTATACTCCTTAATAAAATGGGATTATTGAACGCAAACATAGGCTTTTATTATAGGTTGCATATGATTTAATGTTCACATCTAATATTCCTAAAAGTTTTTAGGGAGAAAGCATTCTTACAAAAACTTATTGAATAAACGGAATGCCAACTAAAGTACTTAACTAGAAAAAACACCTTATGAAATATTATTTCACAAACAACCCAATCATGATTTTTTAAAAATCTTTGGATGCCAATGCTTTGCTGCTAATATCAACCCCCATAAAAATAAATTTGAGCTATATACTCATAAATGCATATTTATAGGATATGCATCCAGTCATAAGGCTTACAAGGTATATGATATTCAAAACAAAAAAAATGTAATTTCAAGAGATCTTACATTCAATGAAAATATTTTTCCTTATGTTAAGGATTATACTTTACAACACAGTGTCCTACTTATGCCACTATTTGATCCAAAATCAGAAGAAGCCACCTTACCTCAACTAGCATAACTTAAAGCAACCATTAAAATATCCCATGTGCCTATTTCACCTACCATAGAACCATAAGAAATCAGGTGCAGTAATAGAGTTGTTACTCATTCAACATGGTTGAATGATTATGTAGCTAATATTACATGTGATACCTCCTTATTCACTTCATTTGATGAGATTAATTTAATCAACACCCAAGGTATGTCTTTACCCTTTACACCCTAATTTACCAGTAGTTATCAATATTTTATGGCTTAAGAGTATAGAGTCCATGAACCATAATCTTATTATCATGCAAAAAATGATAGTAAATGGTACAAAGCTATGAAGGTGAATTAAATGCACTAGAAACAAACAATACCTAGATCTTGACCAGTTTACCCTGTAATAAAGAGGCTATCAAATCAAAGTGGTTTATCGTATTAAATACAACTCAGATGGATCTATCAATAAAAACAAGGCATGCCTTGTTACTAAGGGATACAGTCAACAACACGAAATTAATTATCGGGATAAGTTTTCTCCTATAGCTAAACTAGTTACTATCGGATTTTTTTTATCCATCACCACACATTTAAATTAGCTTATCTACTAGCTAGACATTAACAATGCATATTTGCATAGTTACCTTGATGAATATCTTTACATAGAGCTTCCAAATGGTTATGAGAAAACTACACCAAATCAAGTGTGTAAGCTATTATGGAGTTTGTATGGGCTTAAATGACATGCCTACCATGGTGTAACATGCTCCCGTAGCATGGTTACCAACTTCTTAAAGATTAGAAAATCGATAATCACCCTACAAGAGATTCAAATAATTAACCTGTTAAATACAATATTTTTTTGAATGACATATAACATGTATAATAATATACCATCTGTAAGCATTTTGTAAACCTGTATACTGGAATAATATCATAAGTCAAGCATTTATGCTTCCACATTTATAAATAGTAAAGACATGTAAACATTACTTTATTGTTTTAAGGACATCCCTGATGGTATCGTTATATTTACATCGTAAACATAAAATATAGCAGTAATATATATTACAACTATTTTTCTGTTAATAGTACAAAAAGAGTAAGCTGCATGAAAATAAGGAATAGGAGTCTGCCATGGAGTCCAAGTCCTCTACCCAAAATTACTATCTCAAGGGCCAACTGCTCACACTGCTATATCTTGTGATCTCCTATATCACTAGTGCCTGCATCCATCAATTGACAAACGCTGAGTATAAAACTCAGTGGAGCTAATAAAATGAATAATCATAAACAACATAATATTCACATAATATCATAGAATCATCATTTCCAATATAACCAAGCATTTCAGTAAGATTTCCATTCAGAAACAAAATATGTTATTAGCCGAATAATATTATCACCTGTAACCACTTTCGTTGTTTGCCTGTGAACTTTATTATATAACCATCATTTCTTCCCAACCATTCATAGTGTAATAATAGTTATAACGTTTCAAACGTTATTTTATCGCTAAATGTTAAATACGATAAAATATGCTTTTGAGAATGCAATTTGTGAATTGCACTCTTCCTCTGTTTTTCCTTTGCCATTTTCATTTCATTGGGCCCCTTTTTTAATTGTGCACATTTCTGTACTAGGTTTTTCATTTCTATGGTTCAATAAAGAGGAATCCATTTCATTTCTGTTCGATTTCCCATGGAAATCCATTTTATATCCCAGTACACTTTCATTAAACATTTCCTCACTTTCGCTCATTTTTCTCCTTCCTTATTTCTCCATGATATGCCATGTTATGCTTGATATGATGATGCATTCATGATTATGAAATAATGAATGCGTATAATATAATGTTATGGATAATCATTCAATGACATCACATTAAATTATAATGACATTCCTTTACAGATCATTTAATGATCAAGGAATATTAGCATAAACCTGCAATCACTTTCCCTTCGTCTAACCTATTTGGTGGCACATGTTGATTATCCTTGGAACTACTTGAATCATAATATGATATTTGTATTTAATAAAAAGATTGAATACAATCATTAATCATTCATAATTCACATCTTTGTAATCACTTTTCAGTATATATATATACACTCCTTTGTATAACAATCATTCACATATACCAAGTTAATTTATATACTAAAACATATTATTAAATAAGGAAATCATAATAGCATTTAAAATGAAATCACTATTCATATTAGCTATATTAGCTATTGGGCTACATGAGCTAAAATATGAAATGTACAATATCAAAATAACATAATCTTTATATTATTGAAAAATAGATTTAATAAGCTTTCAAACGGTATATCATACATATAAAAATCCATTCATTTAAATAAATAATACATGTGTTGACCTTGACTTTTCACCCACCTGTGATTTCGGGTTTTTATCGATTTGGCTTAATACAAGTCCCCGATGTTGAGCTCGATGGTGCATATATGCCTGTTTGGCTTTCTCTGAGTGTACAGAGCACATTATAATTGGTGGGGACCATACCAGATGGCGGGGCCCACTATCCTTTTTAGTTTTCTCTGTGTATTTTGTACACACAGAACACATTACACTATGCCCATCAAAAGTAGAGTACACAGCATGCGAAATGCTACCTTTCAGGCGTGTAGCCCTACATGCCCAAAATGAGATGTATGGTGGGGCCCACCACACAGGGCCCCACTAAGCGAAAGCCAAAGCTACACAACGCCTTAGAATCTCGAGTGTATCTTCGGTGACATATGGCTCACATTACATTTTGCTCGTATTAGCTTGTGTGCATTGTCTTAAAATGTAACATGCATAGTATGTTACACAATGTGCTACACATGTTACAAAAATAAGACGTCTGGTAGGGCCCAATTTTGAGACCAAATCTAATGTGCTTCACATAGCACTACATCTTAGAATGTTAAATGGTGTTTATTTGACATATAGCTCACGTTACATTTCACTCGTACGAGGCAGAGCGCATTGTAATGTGTGTAGCATGTTACATAATGTGCTACGCATGTTACAAAAATAAGATGTTTAGTAGGGCTCACTTTCGGGACCAAATCTAACATGCTCCACATAGCATAATGTCTTAGAATGTCAAATGGTGCTTATTTGACATATGGCTCATGTTACATTTCACTCGTATGAGGCGGAGTGCATTGTAATATGCGTAGCATGTTACACAATGTGCTACGCATGTTACAAAAATAAGACGTTTGGTAGGGAGCCTTCCCATGACCAAAACTAAAATGCGCCATATCATACAATGTCTTAAAAGACAAAATGACACTCCATTGGCATATGGCTCACATTCCGTTGCAACCACAATGGGCCCTATATGAAGGGCCAAAAGGTAATATGTGGAGCATGTTACATAACATGTTGCACACATTGATAATGTGTAGCACACATTCCCTAATGTGTGGTGCACGTTACCTAAAAATTTTCAAATCTGAACCAAAAATTACAATTTTATCAAACCCTAATTTTGCTCTATAAATAGAGAGCTTGGGTCTGCAGAAAACGGGGTCCAAAAATTCCTCAAAAGCAAATCAAAATTCTCTCAAAATTAATTAAATACTTAATTAATTAATTACTTAGGATTTAGAGACTACTTAACACTAGTTAGGCTCCCTAAGCACATTTGGAAGCAAGATCTTGAAGAAAAACCTACTACCCAAAGGTAATTTTTAATTTTCTTCCTTTTTTCTTATGGTTTTTGCATAAAAATTCAAATTTTGGCTTGATCCTTCGATGATTGGCATCAATCTTATGTTTTTATTGATTACTCATGCTGTTGGGTAGTCAAAAATGCTGATTTTTGGCTTTGATCTGCCTAGATCCGAGCCAGATTTCACGTTTTTCTCAAAAATGACTATTTTCCCTCTATTTTCCAGGCAATGTGCACCACACATTACCTATGTGTGGTGCGCATTGTCCTATGTGCTGCACACATAGGTCAAAAATTTTCCAAAAAATGCAATTTTCCTTGGTTTTCACTTTTGATCTGACAAATCTAGCTATATTAGGGGCTTTTCCATGCCTCTAGTGTACTGGATCTATCATAAATCTTCTAGATCTAAATTAATTTCAACCTTGAAATTAAATTTTCAAATTAAATGCTGTTCTAACTATTAAAAATACGTTTTCTGGCTTCGATCTGCCTAGATTGGAGCCAGATCTTGAGTTTTTGCTGAAAAAGTTTCATTTTCTCAAATTTTTCATGTAATGTGTGCCATATACACATGAATGTGTGCCACATATTGCCTATGTGTAGTGCACATTAGGTAATATGCTATGCACATTATCTTCATATTTTCCAGAAAATCGAGTTTTTCTTCTGTTTTCTTACTCGATCTAATTTTTCTAGTGGCATTTAAGGTTTGTTCATGTCTCAAGTATTCTGGATCTATCAAATATTGTTTAGATCTAATTAATTTTAGTCTTAAAATTAATTATTCAAGTTAAATGCCAATTTACTTGTTTGATTTACAATTCAGAGGCCGATTCAAACTCAAAATAAGATACGTCCTTTATTAAACTTATTGTATTTAATCTGTAGATCGAGTTTATACTGATAAATTTGATTTTCTTGTAGATTGGTACCTAATGTGCACCACACATTGTGTAATGTGCACAACACATTGCTTACATGCTGCACACATTCCTTGCATTTTTCCAGAAAAATCATATTTTTCATTCGTTTTCTAATCCATTTTGATAGATCCAGTGACATTTGATGTTTGGCAATAACTCAAGTGTATTGGGTACATCAAAAATTAATTACATTTAATTAATTTTGGCCTCAAAATTAATTTTTCACAACCAAAATGCAATTTGGTTCGTATAAATGTAATTTTGGAAAGGATTTGATTCAAATCGGTTGAGGGGCTATCTCCAATTATTTTTAAGTGATGTTAGCACTCCCATTTGATTTTCCATGATCAAATAAAAATAATTTTGCTTAAAATTTTTTTTATTTTTATTAATTTTCATAATCTGACTCGTGTACATTCACATGATTGTTGCCAAAAATTATTGGATTTTGACTCTTGGTTCATGCTTTCATATGGCATTTGACTAGTCAAATAAATCCTAAATTCATTTGCTACTAATGAATTTGTTTGTGTTTATTTTGCATAAATCCATTCATGCATTTTTTGCTCATGCTACCTGAGGCGGAAAAAATACCTGAGGAGGAGGGGACGTTACTTAACGTCCCCAAATGATGTATACATGGAGATTTTTGTAATAGGATAGAATTATTCATTGTTTTGTATGTTGGTTTGCTATATTATTAAGCAGCGGAAGAAATTTAAAATTTTTTATTTAAATCAGCAAACCAAGAGAAGATCTTTACATCAAAACACATGAAAACTAAATTAGAGATTAGGTATGGCATAAGATAGTAACTCTTACATATCAATGCAGTTCTCCTTCGTTCTTGATCTCTATGCCGTTTATGGTTGTAGCAAACCAAAAACCACCAAAGTAGGTAGCCTCCAACAGTATCCACATAAAAATGAGGGAATCCAAG
>CANYBF011230468.1:0-12528 GCA_948192965.1 Dalechampia spathulata | reverse complement strand
ATGCACAGAACACTCAGAATAGATGGCGGGTCCCGCCAGGCGCCATGGTGGGCCCCACCAGTTCTGAAATGTTCCATTCATCAGAACACACAGAGGAAGTTATAGGGGCTTATATGTATAATCGGGATCGATACCAGGGACTACATCCTAGTCAAATCAATAAAGATCCAAAATTATACGAGAGTGAAAAGTCAGGGTCAACAGGGACGTTTTCCCACCAAGGGTAGAATAAATATTTTTGTATTTTTATTTAATTTATGTATATTTAGGGTATAATGGTTCAAACACTTTGATGTCTCCTCCTACCACACCCAACTATGCTCCTAATGCTCTTTAGGGGGGAGTAACTAGTTAGTCTTGGGTGATGTTCAAGGACTAGGCATGACAGCCATCACTCGCTAGACTTGTCTTTAGTGTAGGATATTCCTCCCTGCCTACATACAGAATAGGATTATCGAATCAATGTATTAGTCATATTCATCAATAAAATAAGTAGATGGATTATTTAGTAATTGTGTCTTATTCTTATATCTGTGTGTCTCTCTCATATGATACATATGTTATCCGAAGAGCTCCTAGAGCTCTTCTCATTAAGATGGTAATGCTAGTAACATTCATATATGAAGTCTGGCTTGATCATGAACAGATTATTCATGAGGGTTGGAAGGCTGGTTTGTATAGGAAGAGTCTTATATAAGCATCGCATGGGTCCTTGTTAAAGGTCGAGATTTATACCCATGACAATTATGAGATATGCATAATTTAACTAAAATCATTAATTATACCTGTTCTAGTATCCATAAATAAATAAATTAATTAATAAGTAAATTAATTAATAAATTAACAATTGTGTCACAAATCTTAGCAATTCATGATGATTTTAGATCATTCAACTTATTTATAATAATTTTAAAATACTAAATTTTTTATGATTTAATTAGTAATAAATCTCATCCTAATATCTCTTTATTTTCTAAATGATATATAGATATGTATTTTTGAACTCATTAAACATTAATTTATTTAAAAATTTTTATTTACTTTATTCATTGTGAAGTCATATTATTTATAAACGAAAATAACTTTTTGCGTATTATCTATAAACGAAAAGAACTTTTTTTTCTGTTATACAAATGAAAATAATTGAAATATACATTATATCATGTAATTTCATTTATTCAAAGCAATTAATGAAATTGATAACATTTTAAATCAATGAATAATTACACTTTCGAATTATTTTAAGTCCTTATTGATTTTTTTAAGAGTTTTTTCATAGCTTATAGATATCAACGTTAGTATTATTATTTTTATTTTATTTTTTAACATGTATAAAATAAAGAAAAATGATAAATTTTGATGATATATATATATATATATATATATATATATATATATATATATATATATTTGCTGTTAACTCTGTTTTGGACAAATTCATCATTAACTATATCTTTTACATTTAGTTGTTATTAACATCAGTAAAATAATAGTAACATTCAGAATTTACAATTAATTTTTATTAACAAACATTAATATTTTATAATAATAAATCCTGATTTATCTTGCCTCTTAAGTTATGGATTCTACCTTTGTGACCGTGTGGAATTCATATAAAAAGAAAAACAAAACCCGAAGAAAAAGAAGAAAAAAACACAAAACCAAATGCGCAAGTCACATAAAGAAAGAAGGAAAGAGATGTAATTGGCAGGCTGATATCATAACCCACTTCTTCCGACTGTCGGAGTTTGACTGTCCAAAACCGATGTCAAATCATTCTATGAACTAAAGCTCCTTCTATACCATTCAAGCCATATCCCGCCGCCGCCCCCCAAGATATTTAACTTTTCAAAATACTTTAATATTCATTTTTTTTTAATATTTCAATATGACAATTTGATATGTCGTAAATAACGTTTCTCTTACGTTTTTAATTGATGTATACCATTATTTTAGTTGATTAGCATCAAACAACTTCTTTCTACGACTATTGTTGTTTTTAATAAATGTTTAAATTATCTTTTCATTTTGATCATAGATTACAGGTGAGATTTTTTAATGTATGATATTTGAGCAAGATTATTCATTAATAAATGAGGTTCGAGCAAGAGAAGATAAAGATATTAAAACTTAGGATATTACATTAAATATCATATTTTAGAAAATAAATATATAAATACGTTAAAAAATTATTAATTATTATAATATCTTATATTTGGTCAAACCAAAATAAATATTCTAAAATTAACTTCAATTTCAAGCTCTCACCAAAGCATAAAAAATTTAAAATAAAATCAGTTGCCCAAATTCACTAATTTCATTGTCATCATCAACATCTGCAAACCAATTACCCCTGTACATCACAGTAATATACAAAGTAAAGATAAATAAAATAATAAACTTTAAAACAAAACACTCAGCAGTATGAAAAAATTTCAAACAAATAATATATTTTTATTTATTACTTATTTTATTATAATTTAACTATTTAATTTTTCAAAAAAAATTTTGATAATATAAAATCCAATAAATAAATAAATAAATAAATAAATATATATATATATATATATATATATTACACATATCATATAATATTTATAATAGATATACATATAAATAATAGATATATATTTATCGAATATGATATGATATATATATTGATAGAAAAATGAATATATCAAAATATATTATAACAAAAATAGTAAAAACAAATATCAATTCGCAAAACATTGTTAGTAAAAGTAAATTTCAAATTTAACTCAAAGCCTTTGTACTAACTTAAAGTAAATTTCAACTTAACGTAAAATTACTTTGTACTAATTTTTAAAATAATATATGATATATATATATTTATTTATATCTACATATATCTACTTATATATATAAAAAAAATCACATACATCTTATCCAGAAAAAATAAAACTTGATAACAATTTAAGAATCTCTAACTAGCTAAGTTTCCTACTCTAACGAAGTTATAATTTCTAACAAGATATGTTTTTCTAATTATCAACTAAATGAGGACGTACAGTCTGCCTAGAATTGGATTTAGTCCTTTTCCCTAACCAAGATACAAAAGGTTATATAAATAGAACTTTACCCTTCATAACAGAGGTACGTGATATTTATTATCCTCTTGACAATTTTTAAAGAATCATTATTCTTGCAATTCTCTATTTTTTGCATTATTCGTTACTTCCAAGACATTTTACCCAACCCTCGAATCAATAATTTATGATAGTAGACTATCCAATACCTTTTAAGTATTTTTTGTAAGTCTCATTGAGCTCTTTAAGACAATTTTAAATAAAAATCATAGCAAAAAAGTCATTATGCTAAACACAATTCAAGAAAGAATGAAATTCGAACACTGAAACAAAATCAAACTTTAAAATAACCTATAGAAGAATGAATTCCTATATCATAAACTATATACTACACCAATTTTAAAAATCAGAAAACTATTCGTTTTATTGATAAAATTTATATAAGGTTATGTAATTTATAACATTTGTTAGACTCATCAAGCTATTCATTAATAAATTTATTGATTAACGTATTAATTAAATGAAATTATTAAATTTTGAAAAATATAATCAGTAGTTTTTACTTATAATAAATGCAAAGTTATACTTTAAATTTAATTACTAAAATACATTCATTGCTAACTTAACTATCAATAAAATCAATTTTTTAAATAATTATTAACTATTTTTGTAATTCATAATTTTATTTATAATGATTAAGTATTACAGATTAGTTCTTATAAAATATGTTTTAAAAGTTCATCATTTATATAATACTTTAAAATTAAAATATTTAATAAAAATTAATATTTAAATAATTATTCAATCACAAATATCATAAAAATGAGTGAAGTTTTAAAAGTCGCAAGTTGTAAGAAAGTAGTTTTTCAAGCTTAATGAAAAACAAATATTGTCAAAAAATTTATTGTTGAACATCTTCATAAGACTATTTGTCACACTCATACCTGACGTAACATTTTCTCGTAGTATAATGAATAACTTCCTAAGAAAGGAAATCATTAATTATAGTACAAAGGATGCATACATTTTTTTTTGTTTTTTTTTTCAAATTTGTGAGTACTATTAATCGAGTACTATTCATAAGTTATTATTCATCAAGTCTCGTGGTGAAAATTTTTCACAGTATAACGTCTGCTTATTGTCATTATGACATAACCTAAATATTTTATTTATTTGTTTTCATTGTATCTTATCATATAGCATAATTTACAAACATTTCGTACATGCAGATGAGAACATTCTTATTTCATCCATGATTATCATCATATAATATCATCATATCATACTCGTAAAATATAAGGACAAAATAAACATACACATCATAAAAATATATAACTAAGTACTACTACCAAATAAGTAATTATATATGCTACATAACGAGAATTTCATCTTAGAGTATCATATAAAAGTCCAGACCATCTTCAAGATATGAATTTTGTGAAAATCCCAACCTTCGCTAACTACTTATCAGCTAATCCTATTGTTCGAGTGGCCTAGATCCTGCATTCATCAAATGATAAATGCTGAGTATATAACTCAGTGGTGCTATAAAAATATATACAAAACATACTTTTATATGAGAATGACATCCAGGGTCAAATCATTAATTAATTTTCATGAGACAGTGTATTGATATCATATATGAATGATGATGTATGCCTTTGAGAATGCATTCATGCTTTGCACTCTCCCTCTAATTCTTTTATAATATTTCATCTCTTTCTGTAATATTGTGCACAATTTCAATTCGTACTGGGTCCCTTTATGTATCGGTACTCATCTCATATAAAAGGGAATGTAATTGTAAACTGTATAGTTCAGTGAATCCATATTTTTAATTCCGATCAAGAATGCTATTGTATGATTCCGCTGAAGGAATTCATATTTTTAATTCCAATCAGGAATGCTAACCCAGTATGCTTCCATTTCATTTTGTATCGTATCATCACTCTTTCTTTTCTTTCCACCTTATAACCACTTTATGAAATACCATGAATATGACTTTATGCATGAATGATTCGTGATATAATATGCATATGATGTATTCATGATCGTATGCGATGTACATCATGAGATATTAATGACCATTCATACCCATTTCGTGTATATCACAAACATTCCAATATAATAAGCTAATTCAAGACCCTAAGAAAGGTCATGAAGTAAGAAGCACAAACCTATTACCTGTTTACCCTAATCATGTACTTGGGTAGAAATGTTAGCTTTATTGTTTGAACTTGTAACATTTCCATTACATGTCCATTCAGTACTATCATTTACATTTTCATTCAATTTTCATCTAAAATAATCATTCAAGTATCATTCCATTCCATAGCATTCCATATTTCATAATCAAATGATAAATATTTACATAAGTCATACATATGTATTAAGAATATATATGTCTCATTATGTCTATAACATGAATAAATAAATGGTATTAACTTTATTTTCTGTAAGTATAATAACAAATTATAATGATTAAATAAGCATAATAGTAAGTTTAGATGCCTTAAACTTCCCTTCCATAAATGTCCAAACTATGTTATGTAAGTTACTATTCATTTGGTCAATGGCACTATTTACAAGTTACTATTTATTTAGTACGAGCTACTATTCATTTGGTCATTTTTACCTATGTTGGATTTGTAATAGCATGAACATAACCATTCATTTAATTATGTAAAATAAGTTCATTTGTTGAATCATATTAGTACTTAATAGTCCATGCAATTTATGCATTAACATATTCTACCTTAGTGTAACCATTTTCATTGCATGAGCATTTTGACCATGTAAATGACTTCTGAAAAGAACAAACCATATACCAATGGAAACTAAACTCAATAAGCTTTAATTTTAGCTATTGCTTGTAATTTTTAGAATTCATTTAGGCTATCAAATTATAAAAGGCTACATACTAAAGTTTTCTGCCTAATTTCTGCTGAAATGGAACAGTCATTATAACATGATTATTTTTTTGACCTAGCAAATGATCTTAGAATTTTACGAGCTTAATACCATTTAAAACTAGATTTAAAGAGCTTTCCAATGGTGTATTACAACAAATTTTATGATAACATTAAGGCAGTAAAAATGTAATTACCATAAACCCCTAACTTTACTTTTAAGGTCCATTTCTAGCAAACACTTGCATATATTATGTATACCTCTTTCTTTAAGCATCCAAATTGCTTCAAAATTTTACCAAACTAAATACACCCATACATATACATGTTATACACTCTTCTAAGCCAAATTTACTAGTCATTATGCATTTAAACCTAACCTAAGGTAGCCATACATAACCATACTCATATATTGCCCTTATAGCATTCATTTGTGAATATTACATGCAAACTCATTTCAATTGCATTCAAACTTTATTTTCATCATTCTAATACCATAATTCGTAATATTTATATATAATTTAGTGATTTATACATTAGAACTGAATTATAGAGGTCATTTATGAGGAGGTGAAAAATCAGGCGATAACTTTTTCCTATGCACTTTCTTACTTCCCATCCACTTTTTATGCATTTTTCTTGTTCTTCTTCACAATTTGTCAATTCTAGCAATACATACACATATCATATAACATTTTAAGAGTCATTTGCATGTAGGTTACCTAGGATTTTCATAAAAATCATTTCCATATACAAAACTTAATCAAAATGCATCAAACATGCATAATCAAGCATGTTCCTTCCTTTTCCTTCATCAATTCATCAAAACTCATGCATAAACTTCCACTACCTACATCAACTGACTTCTTCAACTTCAAGGAACACAAAAATAATCAACCAATAACAAGAAATAAGTATACATACAATGAAAACCAAGCAAAAATAACATAAAATACTAAATCTTCATAAAAATTACCTTAGAAAAAGTATAAAATTGAAGTGAAAATGAAGAAAATGAAGAGGTAAGAAGGGATTTCTAATTTTGGAAAGAGAAAGATGAAAATACCCACTTTCTTCTCTTCATAACACATTTATTTATCTTTTAATTAATTAATTTTAAGTATAGTCAAGGAAGGGTCCAATATGAATGTGATATTTATCACATTCTCATTGATTCCTTCCTTAAAATTATCTCCTTTTTCTTTTTAATTAATGTTTAATTATGATTTTCATATCATGCACATAAATATATATATGATACACATCTCACATCATACATGCATATTTCTAGTTTTCAAAAATACCTTTCTTTTTAAGTGAAATTACCATTTTACCCTTGATTATAACTTAACTTATTTTTAATTCTATGTTCATTAATACTTTCTAATATTCATTCTAACATACACTTTCTCATAGTATAACACATTTAACGTATCAAAACATCACATTTCACTTATGAATGTCATTCTAAAGTATCATTAAGAACACTTTTCAGTATCATCTGAAAGGCATACTATAAGACATGTATATTCCATTTTTATCACATCCTCATTTTAGCACACACTGTATTGATGATTTGATAAATGTGCATTGCTTGCTATGTAATTATAATTGAGATAATGGCATGGAATTTTGTAATATATGATTGTTATGAAAAATAAATAATGTGTTATATGATATATGATTAGAGGTTAAAATGATGAAATTTTATGGGACCACTGAAAAATGAAAGATTGTATGATGTCAAAACGATAATTAACTGGACGTAATGTTGAAATGATAATTTAACAGATATGACATCAATGATAATATTGACGGATATGATATCAAGAATGCTTAAAATATTTAAGCATGATTAATTAAGATAATTAATTAATCATACAAATAATCATATAAAATTAGGTACATGAATTTATTGTATACGTATATGAAATTATACATATAAGTATACAAGGAATTAAGATGAATTATAAGTATATTAAGAGTATGCATAATTTAATAATTATGTATGATTAAGGTAGAATTTAAATAATTAATACAAATGAAATATATATATGTATATATATGTATATATATGGTTAGAAGTATAATTAAATGTATAAATAGGTATAAGTATAAAGTATAGTATATTAATATTAAATAATGTAGTGGAGTGATATAGGATGATGTAATATATATAAGTTATTAAAAAGGAAAATTTAAATGATATAATGAATAATTAATTGAGAATATATGAATATAATTATATAAATGGATATTATTGTTAGTGGATTTTTGAGAAAATGTATTTTAATAGGTATGAGGGAATGTGTTAATGGAGGATTATTATATTAGGTGTGTTAGAAGTTGTAAAAGGAGGTATGGGAATTGGTGATAGTGGAAGGAGAGAGAGTATAAAATATTATAGTTTAATAGTTAGTAGGAAAAGATAGAAGGGATTATTTTATTGAATAAATGAGTATTGGAGTATAAATTTAGGTATTATATGCATATGAAAGGGTGGTGATTGGAAGAATTTAAATTATATACATATAATTATATGTACAGGAGGGTTTTTAAGGGCTATAATCAAGTGTTTGAGGGTGTATAAGCTTATGATGCATCCACCCCTACACTTAAATCATTTTGTTCATATGGTTTTGCCTTTCACTTCACTTTAACCTTCATTTTCTCATTCTTTCTCAAAGTGGACGAATATACTCCTTCTCCATTCTCCATTGTTTTCTTCTTTCTTCACCTTTTTCTTTATGTTCTTACACTTTCTCCATTCCTTCATCAAGAAAACCAAAATAATACATCTTCATCTTCTTCTTTTCTCTTCAAAACTTAAGCTTAAAGCTAGTTCTACATGTGGAATCCAAGTTTAAGTTTAAGTATTTCTATTTCTCCATCTTTTAAGCTAAGGCCGAAGCATATCCATCAAGAAACCAAACATATACATCATTTTCTTCTTTTGCTTTGATTCTTCAAGTTCAAGCAAGGTTCATGCATATACTCTAAGGTTTGGGCTAAATACTTCTTGTTTCTTTCCATCTATGAGGTTATCGAAACATATCTTTTTTATTTTTAAGTTTATGGCCGAAATCCACTTAATCCATGTTCTTAACATAAAAACCAAAACCTTATTAATGTCAAACTTCATTTTTATATTCTATCTAACTTCTTAGTACATGCATGTGTGAGTTGTGATATAGATTAAGCATAAAGGAAGCCAAGAAGGAAGGATCCATTTAGATCCATGACTAAATCAAGTTTGGGACAAGTTTTGGTATGGATTTGTGTTGATTGACTTAAGGTGAGTGTTGGTAAGTATAGATGGGTGATAGATCTTAAAAGATCTATAAATTATGATGAAGTTATTGATTTGGTTGAATAGTATCCTTGATAGAACCATGGTTTTTAGTTTTTGGATTTGAAATTTTAGTGGTTAGTGATGTAAAAGAGATAGAATAAAGTGGTTTGGAGTTGCGTGGGTGTGTGTGTATTGGTGTTCTTGCCTTGGCCAAATTATTATAATGGAAAATACTAAAGGATGGTAAGATTAAAATATGATTTAAAGAGATTTGATGAAAACATAAAATAATCACTTAAGAAAGTTATAGAACTTAAGTAATAAGATGAGTAAATTTTATGATCTATGGATTAATCTTCATATAAGTTAATATGATAAAATTTATAGAATAATGATTATGATTAAGTATGGTTTAAGATTTAATATTGAGGTTGTTTATGATTTTGAGTTTAAATGATTTAATTTGGAGGATAACATTTTAATGTGATTAATGATTTAATGTTATAGCTTAATATTGATGGAAATTTGAAGTTAAAATTTTAGTTAATTGATGTGTTAATAAAGTGACATATGGCATGCTTGGTAAATTGGACTTAAAATATGATTTTCAAATATTAATGGGACATTAATAGAAGCATATGGCATATTATTGATAAATGGGACTTAAGATGGACTTTTAAATGATTAAATGGACTTTAAGTGGATATATACGGCTATGATGTGTTAAGGACATTAAATGGTTGATAATTAAGTATATTTAGTATTAATTGAAGGTTTTATGAAGTGAATTATAATGGTAAGAAATGGTTTAATTAAGAATTACATGATGAATTAAATGGAGGGTATAAGTGAGTACGTCATGAAGCTTGTGGTAATTTTATATTTAGAATTTAAAAGATTATTAAATTAAGCATAATAAGTGATATGGGAAGTTTAATGAATCAATTCATAGATGGTATAAAATGGTTACATGGATTTGTCTTTTATTGACTAAATAAAGTGTTAAAATGAATTAGTGTTATATGATGATATATGACATTATAGGTATTTTAATTGAATAGATGATTTGAATATTTAATGAATAAAATAAGGACTAGTGGCATGGTTAGTGTAAGTGGTTAATTAAATTATTAAGTGAGTATGTGATATACAGTTATACATATGGAAATAAATTATGGTATGAATACTTAAAAGGCATATAAATATTAAAATAAGTTTACTATTTTAACTATTAAATGATTAAACAATAGAGATATTTAAGGGATAAACATAAGAAATTATATGATAATATTTAAATGATTTTCTAATGAAATATGATATTAATCAGTAATAATAGAAGTATACGATATTACTGGATTATGACAAACAATAGGCTTAATTTATGAAAAGGATATACTAAGAAGATAAATAAGTTTAAATGTTGATTAACTACTCTGATAATATCAATTATTTTACAGAATAACAGTTTTATTGTTAATAAAAGGTAAGATAAGAACATAGTTATATAAGATGTTACTAGTTGATTTTGAATAACAGGAATATTATATGATTAAGATTTATTAAGAAATTAAATAAGATAAATAATATTGAATAAATTGAAGTATTATGTTATAATATTAACTGTTTAATAAAGGAATATTGATTTGTTTATGTAATAAAGGAATAGTTAAGAAAATGATTATATGATTATGGTTACATAAGTAATGTTTTGATAATGAAAAGAGCTTTATAATTATAATATAATAATGAATAGTTTAATAGAAATAAATAGTGATATAATAGTAAATGATAACATGATTTTATAAGCAATACTATGATACATTGAATGAATTAAATTGATATATGATAAAGTGATTGATTGATTACAGTGATATATAGATAATAAATGACTAATAATGGAATTTAAATTATTAATTAAAGATTAACATTTATTTGTGAAATAGGTGGTTCAGTAGAAAATTCTCACTTACCACCTAGAGATTTAAACAAAGGAAAATTACAGGTTTGTGCTCATTTAATTGAAAGTTCTTAGATCATTAAATGATCAAAAGGGGTGATGGTATAGTAATGCAATGACATTGCATAATTAATTATGATATGATGTTATATATGTTTACCATATCATAAACATCATTGCATAACACATAAAACATGACATGGAGAAATAAAGAAAGAGGAAAATGAACATGTTACACCTACCTAAAGACCCTCGGAGTTAGGTCTTTATGTGTGTATATGCGTAGATGTATGGTAGGATTGCCATATGTGTTTGATGATGTAGGTTGTGAATAAGTGTATGCATGATGATGGTTTTATGCTTATGTGTGAATGTGAATTGCTTTGGCTTGGAATGCATGAATTTCTGTGTATGAATAAAATGACAATGTATGGATGTATATTGTGTCCTAGGAGTTATTGGCTTGCTTTTGTGTGTCGTCATCGTATCGGGAAGCGTGCCTTCTCGGTCAGATGCGGGACGACGAGTATTTGAGTTTCAGATTGTGCTTGGAAGTGTGTTTGAGAATGGTATGAGTGTTGTGATAGGTTTTGTGTGACATAGGCAAGATTGTGCATAAATAGTTACTGTAACAACTCGTGCATGGTTATCACGACTCGTTACAGAAGGTTGTGCCTATGATAGACGAGATTTTGGTCGGGCACGACTCGTGATGGAGTATCACGAGTCGTTACAGTAAGTTTTGGCTTGATTTCTGACGGTTTATCGACTGTCACGAGTCGTGACAGGGTGTCACGAGTCGTGATAGGGTGTCACGAGTCGTGACAGAGGCTGTCACGAGTCGTGACAGTGATTTTTACGTCACTACTTTGACTTTTGAGGCACAGTTGGGTTCTTTTATACGTTTCATCGTTCGTTTTTCCTTAAAACCTAAAACACAAACGTCCCTTAACCCTATCAGAGCTCCTTCCTTAAACCCTAAAAGCATGAGAGTGAGAAGTAATAATTCACAGGGATCGAGTCAGTGTTAGAAGCGTACACCAAAGGTTACTTGGAATTCAAGGTTTGTGCTAGATATGGTTGTTTGTGCTGTATGTGCTAGTTTTATGCTTTTAAGCCACTTTTGGCTTATTTCTATTGTGTGATGGCCACTTTTGGGTTTATTGCTAGTGCCTATAGAGCTTAGGCATGTTCTATTGATTGGATTGTATCGCTTCTAGTGTGATTTGTTGATGTTTGCTAGTAAAGTGCTTGGAACAATATATTTTCCTTGCTTGGTTATGTGATGAATGATTCACGTGTAATGTTATGCTTGGATTGATG